>MU718718.1:17054-39505 GCA_026770625.1 Nicotiana glauca
ACCCTAAAAATTAGGGTTTTCACCACTTAAGCAGTAAATCAAACGAACACTAACATGTAGACTCAGAAACTCAAACAAATCTCGAAAATTAGGGTTTTCAATACCAACTAGTCCTAGAGATGCTAAACAGATGAATTGATCAGACTCAGAAACCCTAATTTAAAATCAAAGGGTTTTGAGAAAGGAAATTTGGGGAAAATGCTTTCAACATCACATATATCAGAGATCTAGCACAGATCTAAACGAATAAATGAAAAAGAACCTTGAATAGGATAGGGTTTCTGAGAACCCTAAAGGACGAGAAAGGCTTGGAAAATACGAGATCAGATGTGAGTCGATAAGGTCGGAACCAGGCTCAGGAGGCTAAGATATATCGGAACACGGCCGAAGATGGCTGAAAACCTTGAATCGACGAAGGTCTGGGTGAAGATCCTCGAAGGCTGGCCCCGAATCTTCAGGCATCAGGCATGTGAGAGCAGTATGAGGTGCGTATAGGTCGTCCATGGCTAGAGCAGCCATGGATTCTGGAGGATTTAATGTCGAAGAGGGGTAGGCGGCGATTAGGGTTTTGAGAGTTTTTGAAAGCGTTTGAGAAAAGAGAGGAATTAGAGGTGGTGTATATAAGAGAATGGGGTAGGGTTTGCGGGTTGTTTGCAATTAAAAAGGAAGGGTGAGATCTGGGCCATTGATCAAAACGATCAACGGCTTAGATTTTAAAGAACCGAGCGGGTTCGGATAATTGAATCAGGGGTCGGGTTGGCATGGTAGTTGACTGGGCAATTTGGGCTTGAATTTGGGGGTGAATTGGGGTGCAAAAATAGGCTGAAATTGCAACACAATTGAGGCTAAATCATAAATAACCACTTTTCTCATTTTTATTTTATAGAATAGCAATAATTATTCTAAAAACAAATTACAAGTACTGGTTAAACAAATATTATATAAACAATAGTTTAAAAATACTGGGATTGATTTTATAATTATAAAATGCTATCAGTTACGAAATAGGCTATAATTGTAATTATATGCAATTTAGTTTTAAAAATGGCAAATGAATTTGTAAAATATGCAAAAATCACCTTAATTTGATATAAATATGAGGATAAAATAAGTTATTCACCAAAATGATAATTTTGGGAATAATTATCGGATTTTATGGTATAAAAATAGGCAATAGCTTGGTTTAAAAATCTTAAAAAAAAAAATCCAAACTCTTGGGTGTGCTTATATATGCACATATATGCTATTTTGGAAGTATTTTGGGTACAAAAAAACATAGGAAAAAATTGGGTATCAACAGACACCACGTGCCCTAAGAACGCCACTGAACTGAACCAAAACTCACACTTGGAGAACTTTGCATAAAGCCTCTCCTCCTCAACCGCTAAATACAACTCTGAAATGCTCGGTGTGCTCCTCCTAGTTACGAGAGTACAGGAGGATATCATCAATGAATACAATAACAAAGGAGTCGAGATAAGGCCGAAACACGATGTTCATCAAATACATGAACACTGGTGGGGCATTGGTCAGCTCAAAAGACATCATAAGGAACTCATAATGACCATATCGGGTCCTGAAAGCTATCTTAAGAATGTCTGAAATCCTAATATTCAACTGGTGATACCCTGACCTGAGATCAATTTTGGAGAACACTCTCGCTCGCTGAAGCTGGTCAAATAAATTATCAATACGAGGCAAGTGATATTTGTTCTTGATTGTGACTTTGTTCAACTGCCTGTAATTAATGCACATTCTCATAGTGCCATCTTTCTTCTTCACAAATAGAACAGGCATACCCCAAGGTGACATACTAGGCCAAATAAATCCCTTATCAAGGAGTTCCTGAAGTTGCTCCTTCAATTCCTTTAACTCCGTCGGTGCCATACGATACGGTGGAATAGAAATGGGTTGAGTGCCCAACACCAAATCAATACCAAAGTCAATATCCATGTCTAACGTCATACCCGACAGGTCTACAGGAAACACATTCAGAAAATCTCTAACTACCAGAACTGAATCAATAGTAGGAGTCTCTGCAATGACATCCTTCACAAAGGCCAAATAAGAAAGACAACCCTTCCTAACCATCCACTGGGCCTTCAAGTATTAAATCACTCTACTGAGAACATAATCTGACGACCCTCGCCACTCAATCCGTGGCACCCCGGCATAGCCAACATCATCGTTTTAATATAACAGTCTAGAATAGCATGACACATAGACAACCAAGCTATGCAAAATATCACATCAAAATCAACCATACTAAGAGTAAAAGACACTCGTGTCTCCAAACCCCCAATAGTCACCACACAAGATCGATATACCCGGTCCACAACAATAATATCGCCCATAGGAGTAGATTCATGAACAGATGAAATAAGAGACTCGTGGGGCGTATCCAAATAATAAGCAAAATAATACGACACATATGAAAAAGTGGAACCAGGATCAAATAATACAAAGGCATCCGTGTGGAAAACTGAGATAATACATATGATCACAGCATCTGAAGCAATATCATCTGATCTGGCAGGGAGTGCCTAGAAACGGGCCAGACCACCACTTGATCGGCCTCCCCCTCTAGGGCGACCCCTATTTGACTGACCTCCACCACGAGCTGGATGGGCGGGTAGGGAAGTAAATGGTGCTAAAGCCGAAGGCTGACTCTTCTGCTGGGATGAACCTTCCGCAAGGTGGGGACAGAATCTCTTGATATGACCCAAATCTCCACACTCAAAGAAACCTCTCCCGACAAATAGCGATGGGGACTAAAGGGAGCCCCGAGCACCGGGATAACCACTAGAAGAACCAGGCATAGATGAGACCTTAGCTGATGGTGCATGAGTCGAACTCTAAGCTGGAAGGGCACTGAGAGATGAGTGCCCTAATGAGAACTATGAGAACTACATTAAACTGGGCAAGCTAACTGAGCATATCTGAATGGACGACCTCTGCCGTGCTAGAACTGGCCCTCATAAGGAGAACCATCCAAACTACCAGATCCCCGAGGTCTTTTGGCCTCCCTCTCAACTTGCTCTTGGCAGCGAACTGACTCTATCTCTCGATCAATGTCAACAACATCCTCAAAAGAAGTACCAGACACCCTCTCTCTCGTCATAAGAATCCGTAGCTGATATACGAGGCCCTCCACGAAACTCCTGATCCTCTCACTGTATATAGGAACCAACCAAACAACATAATAGGATAACTCAAAAAACCTCATCTTATACTACGTCACAGTCATATTATCCTGACGCAACTGCTTAAACTATCTGTACAGCTCCTCTCTATGGGAGTGCGGCACATACTTCTCCAAAAAGAGAACGGAAAAATGCTGCCAGGTGAGGGCACTACACCAATAGGCCTATGCCTCTCATAAGCCTCCCACCAAGTAAAGGCAGCTCTAGAGAACTGAAAGGTAGTGAATGAGACCCCACTGTCTCCAGAATACCTGCTGTACGGAGAATCCTTTGATACTTATACAAGAAACCTGGGCATCCTCGCCCTATGGATCACTAAAAGTGAGAGGCTGAAGTCAACCAAACCTCTCCAATCTATGTTTCTCGTCATCGGGCATGACTAGAACCACATAATCCTGAGCAGGTGCAACCGGCTGGGCTGGTGGTGGCCCCGGTATCCGAAGTCCCTAAACAACCTACTCAGGTGTACAGGTGGCGGGAGTCTAAGTGTCTCCCCCGGCTTGGGAAGTAGCTGATGTAGTAGTAATAGAGACCGCCTGCATAAGACTGGTGCACATGGTCAGAATCTGAGCTAAGGTCTTCTGAAGACTTGGGATAAATATAGGCATAACGGGTGCCTGAGCTGGTCCCGCAGGTGCATCCACAACTAGGACCTGATCATGAATTGGGGCAACTGGTGGATCTACAGGTCTTGCCCTAGCTATTGTGCATGCTATACCCTTGCCACTACCATGGCCTCAACCACGACCTCGGCCCCTTGCAGGCCCAACTGGTGGTACTGGTGGTTGTCCATCCTGGCCGATAGCATGTGTCCTCACCATCTGTGAGATAATAGAATAACATAAGTTTAGCTACCAGTATCAATAGATTCGCACGATAATAATTCAAGAATGTGAAGTTTTCTAAGGGTTCTACAACTTCTCGAAGATAAATACAGATGTCTCTATACTGATCCGCAAGACTCTACTAAACCCGCTCATGACTCGTGAGACCTTTGTAACCTAAGCTCTGATACCAACTTGTCACCACCCAAAACTAAACTCGATCATGATGGCGCCTATCATGAAACTACGCAAGCTGACACACTCCCAAAATAATTCTATTTACTTTGAAAATAGATTACAATTAGATTTGATTTTGTGGTTCTAAAAATACGTGATCTGTTTTTATGCTAGCTGTTAGGCAATAGATGCTAAGTGTGATATTAGAAAATAAGATGAGAACTTGAAAATGGTGCATTTAGGAAAATCAAGCAGTTGAGAATCGGGGCCTCGAGCCTGACTATACGGAGCCTCGAGGTCGAGCTCGATGCTAAGCTATGAATGGACGATAAAGGACTAACAGTTTTGAGAGATTTGGTGAAGGATCTTTATGGTCAAAAATGAGCAATAAAAGAAGAACAATAAATAGAACACAATGAATATAAGAAATAAATGTAAGTAGTGAAACCAAGAGAATATGTTTAAGTTAGAGAGCTGAGAATGTTCTTGTATTGAATGTTATGAGTAGTGTTATATCGTGTGTGCACAAAATAGTAAAGATCCCCTTTATATATGGGGAGGGAATCCCAACATAGTACATGTGTATTTATTACAAAGTAAAGTAGTTGTTACAGCTATTTAGCAATCTGGTATAGACTGGTACTATTCTTGTAGGTGTTGTCAGTTTGGACCACGTGCCTTGGGAACTTCCTATTTATCCATGATAATCGTTGACTCGTATAGCACCGAGGTCAAAAACGTGAGGCTGTGCTCCCAGGCCCTCAAGGAAAGGACCTAATGATCGTGTTATCAGGCTTTCCAATTTCACCCATATACAGATAGTCCCTGCATTTCTTAGAGTAAAACGATAAGAAATGATCTTGAATTCCTGCCCCTTCGATACTTCTATCATGACGATAACCATGCCATATTGAGTGATTGATATGACAAGATGAGGTGTCCAAAGGTCGCGTCCACACATCCTTTAAGAGCCTTTGAATTAATTACAGTGGTTGGCCGTTCTTTGGCCTGCTCTAACATTCGTGTTAGACCTCTATAAATACTTCTTCTTTCGCTCCTTATTTTCCACTTCACCACCAAGCCCTCAAAAGAGCTCTTCCTAACTCTCCCATGTGTACTCTTTTTTGAAACCCAATTTTCATTTCTTCTCTAAAACCTTTTAGAAATAATGGCAAAAACTTATACCTCTATTCCTCAAGAAGGTGCACTTTATTCTTCCTCATGCTCATCTAAGGTCAGAGAAACAATCCCCCTTTGCGTTGGGGAATGCATTCCAAGGGCCTTTGAAACGACCTACAATTTCAAGATCGAGAAACCTTCTTCGAAGATGGGGCGATGCAAGCCTTTGACCAAATATGTAAGTTCAATAATAGACGTCGAAAGGGTGAAGACCGACTATTGCTGGGGGGATGCGGTGCTTGTGGAAATTCCTTCTCGAGAGGAGGACATAACGACATATAAGGCTTGCTTCCTCAGTGTGTATACTTATCCATTTACCCTTGGCCCGATGGAGCCATCCTCGCCTCCAATAGACCCAGCCATCCTCGACTTCTGCAAATGATATCGAGTAACCCTTGGTCAGATTCATCCTTCATTCTGGCGTATGGTTTACATGACTAGATATTATGCGAACATAATTAAAGAGGTGTCCTTCTTTCTCGACCATCTGATCAGAATGTATAGACCCCGACTCTTTCGTGGCGCCTGATAAAGCTATAGTGTTGGGCCCCGAGAGCCCTTTTTGCTTGCACCGATGAAGTTAGGAACAGAGAGTGGATAAGTCATTTTTTTCGAGTTAGTACTTCGGACCTGATTCGAGCGGACAGGATGCCATTCCCCGAAAAGTGGAAAGTGAAACGTAAGTAGATGTGCTAATTAAATATTCTCTTGTTTCTCTTTGGGTACTTCTTCCCATGAACTGACTTCTTCTGTTGATGCAGTCGTCGCCATGTACCCTAATGCGGTTAAGGACCTCTCAGGCTAGGTCAACCAGCTGTATTCGATTTTTCCATTCGTTGAATGCGTGTGGCGTGATCTATCTCAAGCTCGATGGGAAGCCAAGGACCACGGCGAGCCTTTACTTCTGATGTAATTATATTCCTTAGCAGAACTGCTGCCGATAGTGCCCTCACTCCCTACGTTTATATTTTGCATTTGTGCAGGTCTGGGGGAGGTCCCCCTAATGATAGAAGCACAACTTGGTGAAGTGGATACCCCGGGATCTGACAGAGAGAAAAAAAGACAAAGGGAACCGTCGACTAAGTTTTCAAAATCCAAGAAGATCAAAATGGAAGAACGTAAGGCTGATTCAGTAGCCTTAACTCCAGGAGTAGCAGGGAGTTCCCGATATGAAGGTGAAGAGAAAAATGATTCCTCGATAGCATCTGAGGAAGGGAAAAACCTGATTGCCCCTTATATTATAGAGATAGAGGCTTTCAAGTCAGAACTTGATGCTGTCGTTATCCATCATCGGGCTGAAGAGGCCATCGAAGAGGCTTTGGGTAATGTCTCCGAGCCGATTGTCAGCCAAAATATTCCTCGAGATGAGGCGTATTTGGTGGACTGTCCAGAGGAGTCCAGTTCTGAATCTCTTTGAGGACAAGAGACGGCCCCAATTGATCATATCGGTGTTATTGACATGAGTGATTCTCCTTCGGGACCGACTTTGCCTGCTAAGGAGATGCGACATATCTAGAATAAAGAAACTTTTGATATAGTGGTGCCCATCGGAGATAAAGATGCATTTGAAAGGGCTTTAGCTGCGCTCGAGAAAAACCTTGAGCTCGATGCCTCACTCATTTTTAGTGAGATGGACAGGCTCTATGAGCAGGTAGTTCTTGTAAATTCTTCCTGTCATCCTGACCTTTATCTTTATAACTTGTCTCTTTCATGGTTCCAGGCCAGGGTGCTTTATAATCAGACATTTTCCTGGTTTCAAGCTAAGGTGCAAGCGTGAGAAGACCCATCTCGCTGAGCAGGTTACGTAGCTTTCATTTTCTTTTGTTTGAATGTTTACCAGATCTTAGAATTTTGACACCTTTGATCTGATTTGTGCAATTTGAGAAGAAAGATGCCCTAATGAGGGAGGAGCTCCGAGCCATAGACTCCGAAATTCTCAAAGTCAAATGGCACGTGAGTGAGATAGCTTCCAAGAGGGATACCCTCCATGGAAAGATGGCCTTAGTTTGGCATCAACTTCAACATGCTAGGGTGGATAGCAACAAGTATAGAGGTCCTCATAATGAGTTAGTTGATGCGCTATCTAGGATCAAAACTGAAGTTGAGGCACTCATATCCTTGCACAAAGTGGATGCCATTGTAATAAATGCTCAAGCTAGGAGAATGCTCGAAGGAGTCGAACTAAAATTGACTCGAGCCATGGAACATGCTCGGTTAGAATCTCAGAGGTGGACTTTCGAGGATGTATATGTGGGGGCATTAATCTGTCTGCTGAGCTCAAGAGGGTGAAGACCCTAGAGAAGAAAGTTGTTGCCCTGCTTGCTTCTGAAGGTGTGTCGAGCAGTGGCTCAGGAGATGATGTGAATGAAGGAAGAATCCCCACAAGGAAAGAGTCTGTTGAAGGCCCTGGGGCTGAAACTATTAGGGCATAACTTTTGAGGGAGCCGTCGAAGGCGTAGACCCAATTGGTAGGTTAGGGTTTTGTTTGATATCTTCTTTGTAGAGGTTTTAAAGGACCTGTAAATGTACCCTTGTGAGCGATATATATAGAAGGCCTTTCATTTTTCATCACTCATTTTTTTCTTTGCCTTTTAGGAATAATCTGCAATATTTTTTGACAATTGGTCCGAGATCTTGGACCTCGGGTTAGATCCTTGGTTTTCGCTATTGCTTAGCAATTTTTAATGGCCGAAGGCTAATTGTTCGGGGCCCAGTTCCCGTGTCGGGTTCTCGACTCAGGTTTACCGACCCTTAGGTCTAGAAACTGGTCCAAAGGTTTTTGGCTAGCGATAATGGCTCGTACGCATTGGGTCACTACGACCTTTTGGTATAGGCTGGCAATTGTGCTCTTACGCATTTTCCCTTGGGCATTTTTAGTTAATTATTTTGGGCTCAGTCTCCGAGTCGGGTTTTGACTCGAGCTTATTGACCCTTAAGTTTTTAAGTTGTCCCTTAAGCTCTTATGCATTGGGTCGGTACGACCTCCTAATATAGGCTGGCGATGGTGGCTCTTACACATTGGGTCGGTACGACCTTTAATTTTAAGCTAGCGACAGTGGCTCTTACGCATTGGGCCGGTACGACCTTTAATTTAGGTCAGTGATAGTGGCTCTTACGTATTGGGTCGGTATGACCTCTTATATAGGCTTTATTTTCCCTTGCTAAAGACTTTTTTTGAAGTTTTTTGTTTTCCCAACTCTTCGACAGTTCGACAAAACCTTGATTGTGAGCCGTTAGGTAGCAGTAACTGATCACCTTGGGAGGTTTCACTCGACATCTGAATTATGTCGAAGCCTGTTGTTTGGAGCTGATATGATCGAAGCTCTTTTGCTTATGCTGAGGGTAGCCTGATTAACCAGTTCTTTTCAAAAACTTTTCTAAGTAATTGAAGGTCGGAGATTTTATAGCGACTGTCGGGCATCCCTGAGTCACATTAGTTTGGCTGGCACAGCCTTGTGACCATAGTCATTATGTTTGGCCGGAGCCTTTCAGTCCCCGAGTGAAGTAGTTCGGCGTTTATATCGAGTGTATGCCTTTTTAGGGGTCTTATAAGTTCGGATATATAGCCTTAACTTTAATATCAGGATTTATGCCTTTTGTAAGGTCTTATAAATTTTAACATGCCTTGCTTGAGGTCTTACAGATTTGGTTACTTGCTACAAGTATGATTCATGCCTTTCTTGAGGTCTTACAGATTTCCTTACTTGGTACAAGTATGGTTTATGCCTTGCTTGAGGTCTTACAGATGAGTTACTTGGCACAAGTATGGTTCATGCCTTGCTTGAAGTCTTACAGATGAGTTACTTGGCACAAGTATGGTTCATGCCTTGCTTGAGGTCTTTCAGTTTCGACAATGCCTCGTGGAGGTCTTAAATTTCCTAGTCTTGCCGCATATGGGGCTTTCAAGCTCGAGATTGCCTGCTTGGGGTCTTATGGTCTTGAGTTTTTGATTGCTCGAAGGGAAGACAGACGACGATAGTCCCCGAGACGTCGATAGTTTTTTGGATCTAGAGCCATTCTTTTTGTAAACTTGGTGTTGCCTCATTGACGGCTTACGAGCTCAAAGTTTCTGACCCCGAAGTCGTGTGGCCTCAAGTTTTTGGTGTCAATCCTCATGTGCTCGGGATATTTCTGACTCTGAAGCCGTTTTTCGTTAAAATGGCATACTTCTTTGAAATGTAAAGCGGTTTGAAAGAGGAGAAGATATTCTTTGATTACTTGGCACAAGTATACATGTTTTTGCCGTCGGGGGCTCAATTATTCTATGCAGACACGGTTCGTTCGACTGTTTGGCCCAATACATCATTTTCCTACTGAGACCCTTTTTGTCCCATCTTGGCTTCTTTGAGAAGGTGATCTTCCAGGGGAATGCCTCCCAGTGGTCGAGGTTGATTGAAGAGAAGCCTTGAATACTTGTGAAATTTTCCTTAGGTAGCATATAGGTGTTGCCTCGTTAAAAACCTTGCCGATAAAACCCTTTTTGGGACAAAATCCAGTCGAAGGAAAAAAGTGCAACGAATGCTCTAAAAACCCGAGGTCTTTGAAGGCCCGGGAGCGTTTCGGCATCTTCCTTCAGACACCTTAGCAGTAGTAACGTTTGAGCATTGATATGTTCCAATTGCTTGGAAGTTGTTCGGCTTCCATGGTACCGAGCTTGTAGGACCCTTTTCTTATCACTCCGAGGATGCGGTACGGTCCTTCCTAGTTTTAGCCTAGCTTTCCTTCATTAGGTTTTCGGGTGTTGAGGGTGAATTTCCTTAGGACTAAGTCCCCGACCCTGAAATGTAGGAGATTTGTTCTCCTGCTATGATACCTTTCGATCCTTTGTTTTTGGCCAGCCATTCGGACCAGTGAAGATTTTTGCTTTTCATAATAGTTCGAGGGCCGCAGTCATGACCTCGTTATTTGAGCTCTCGGTGGTGTGTCGAATTCAGGCTCTTGGCTCCCCGACTTCTACCGGTATCAACGCCTCGACACCATATACCAGAGAGAAGGGTGTTTCTCCTGTGCTTGATTTTGGAGTTGTTCGATATGCCTACAGCACTTCGGGCAATATTTCTCTCCATTTTCCCTTAGCACTTTCCAACTTCTTCTTTAAGTTTTGAATGATGGTCTTGTTTAAAGATTCAGCCTGACCATTAGCACACGGGTTGAAGGGTGTCGACAGAATTATTTTTATTTTATGATCCTCGAGGAACTGTGTTACTCTACTTACGATGAACTCCTTCCCGTTATCTAATGTTACCTCGAAAGGAATTCCGAACCGGCACATGATGTGTGTCGATGCCCCCTTTTTCACCCCAAGGAGGAATCGGGTTTACGACATTATGGACAAAATAACTCTTATTCCCTTTTGAGGAACCGGGTTATGGAATTTGAAGAGTCGCCACCTAATGATTATAGTGCATTAGGACATTTTTTAGAGGAAAGAAAGGATTCGAAGGAAACCCAGAGTTCGGGTAAGGGCTTGAGATTATCTCGAGGGGAAGGTGTTAGGAACCCCTCAAGATCCACTAGTGTGGTTCCCGGCCATGCTTAGTTGTGACTTTAAGAAGAGTAAGATTAAACAAACAAGGTTTGCATATAGGGAATACAAATAAGTTGAAATTTTTTGAAAGGAAAGAGAGAAAAGATGCAAATGCTTTTTGGAAAGAAAATGTAAAATTTCTAAAAAAACATCACACCATATGAATAAAGGGAGAAGGTCCTAGGTTTAAATATAATATGGATCACGTTGGTGCAATAACCGGCAAGTCATTTCCGCACGAGATATTAGTGCACCATTATCATCATCTCCATATTCTACCCTTCCCACCCCGTTAAGGTATTTAAGCGCATTTAGTCTCTTTTACTTATTGCATGCTACTACCCGCCCCAGCCTATTAGTCCCGGGGTATTTAGGACTTCTAATACTAAATAGGATAAAAGGATAAAATACTAGTGGCGACAAACAAAACACACAACAAGTAGAGGGGATTAACAAACAAACATGCAAGGCTCACAGAAAAACCCCGTAAATCAGCTAGCACTTAGTTTAGCATGTCTTGCACATACTGATTTGGTCTTTAAAATTAAACGGCTGACGGACTAATTTAACACATGGAGTTGGATAAAAAGTCTGCATTAGGCAACCCGGATCCAATTGTTAGAACTGGTGTATTTTAAACGGGCTATTGATTAAGAAACTAATGTAGGAGAGTTTAAAATAGCAGATTGAAAATTTCACAAGTTCATAGATGGCTTTGAAAATCAGCAGAATTGTTTAAGTGAAATACAGTAGAGTTGTAAAGGAGAGTTCCGAAAATGAAAAGACTTTGAAAGTAAGAACGAGTTAAAGACTGTTTTGAAATAGTAGCTTCATGAGATGAATAAAAATTCAGGCAGAAAGTTGAAAACTGTTTCAGGAAAGAAGATGCAAGTTTAGAAAATTTAAGAGCATTGCAAACTGGTAAGAGTTTTTGAAATAAACAAGTTTGTCGAGTTTTGTTGAAAACACTGAAGCTAATTGCCGGGTTATTGCTTACACAGATTTAAGCGAGTTTGAAAACCTATAGGCAGGATATCTATACCTTGATTTTTTAGGACTTGTTACTGTTATTAAACTGGTACGAAATGAGTATTTGATTATCCTACAGTTTGCCTAGCGTTTATGCATTTCCTATAGGCATGATTTCTATATGCAACTAATTGTTTGATTATTAGGTCCTATAGGTAGGATTTCTAATGATTGAGTTAAGAAATATTAACCCTATAGGCATGGCATCTAAGTGATTGAGTTATAACATTAAATCCTATAGGCATGGCATCTAATCTTAATTACATGCAATAAAGTAAACCCCTCCCACACCCTTTACTAATAGTTCCCCGAGTTTCTTTTTACAAGATTATTACTGAAAATAAAGTAAATAACAGAAAATACATCACAGCCTACAGCTAGAACCGAGCAGCCTAATTCAATCTTGAGATCCAATAACATGTGTTTCACCAATTCCGGATTCCAGGTTCCAAGGCCTTCTCTTAGAGTGTTTCAAAGTTCCAAGGGTTTTCNTACCCTAGTCATGAGTGGGACTAGCACACCCCCACCCTTTACATGGCTTGAACAAATAAGAGCAGACTTGAGAAAGTCAGACTTAGGTCTGAATGGTGATTAGGACACCACCAAACTTGAGTCAAGATCCACACATAACAGGGGTTAAGGGAATGGGACTGATTAGAGTATGGGTTTAGGGCAACCTGGTTCTAAACTAGGGATAGCAATAGAGTGCCATCCTAGTCTAAATCAATACTCACACACAAAGGGGTTAGGGAAACGGATTGATAAGGAAGCATTTGTACCAACAAACAGGATTAAGCCACGGGGGTTTGGGGAAAGGGATGTACAGGAAAGTACTAATACAAGCATAACAGAATCAAAGACATAAGGATATGGGGTAGGGATGTAACATGCTGAAGTTTAACTGCATAATGTAAGAAAGTCGAACATAAACAGGCATATGAAAAGGGTAAATAAACACGTAGTTTGGAGATGGTATTTAAATCATGGACATACCAGTTGCAAACTCAAACAGTAAAGCAAGTAGGGCAGATAGAATCCTATAGCTTAGCCTTGGCGTTCAGCAGGCTAAACCCAAACAGCAGAAAAAGTAGCAGAGCAGAGCAAAGAAGAGAAAAAGAGTTTAATGAGTGTGAACTTGTAATTGTTCGTCCCCCTACGAAGTAAAAGGGGTGGGGTTTTTATAGTTTTGAAAACATGTGGTAAGTAAGGCAAAAATATAATTCAATACCAATCATAATCAATCAGGGGAAAGGGCTTCCTTTAATTAAGGAGTCGAACTAGAGTAATAAAATAGCAGAGTTTATTTAAGGAAAGAAGATCAGGAACACATTGGGTAATACAGGGTAAATACATGGGGAATTTAAAATACTCGGTTTAGGTAGATAAGGTAAGAGTAAAATCAATTGATAGTAAATCAAGGAGTTATGAATTCGAACTCAGTATTGAATTCAGTCAGAAAAATAGGTCCAAATCAGTCAAAGAAAGAATCAAAATAGATTCATAGGAAATCAACCCCCCAAAATTAAGGTTATTTTGAAAGGGGAAGTCTGACTATAAAGAGATGCACAAACTTAAACATGCGAGGCTAAATTAAACTAAGTAGTCATGTAATCAAAGAGCAGAAGAACATAGCCATAAATGGAATTAAAAGTTCTCGCAGAGCTTAGCAAGAAATCAGAAGCACGAAAGGAGTTTAGACAGTTAGGGTTTTGAAATTAGACAGGCAGCAGACAATCACACACAAAACTCGGAAAACCCCCAAAATCTAGGGTTTTCATCACATTTCGAATGTAAAGAAGAAAGCATAGGCGAAGATGAACTCAGAAAGAACATAAACATTCGTGAAAAGCATAATGAAAGCAAAGAACACAGTAAAGAAGCTACTCGGAAACCCTAGAAACAACACGGTAAGAAAAATACATAGAAATCCTAGTAGAAATACTTAGGAACTACAGTAAAAGTAAAAGAAATCACAGTAGAGCAAATAAAACAGAAAATCGGAGAAACCCTAAGTTTTAAGAAGATGAACAGTTCGAAAACAAAATCGACAAAAATGTGGAAAACACTTTGAAATCTTAGAAAATAACATAGGTCTGAAGCAGATCTTAAAGAGAAACAAAGATGAAGAACCTCGGAACTTAGGGTTTCAGAGAAAACCCTAGAAAAACGAGAAAGGCCTGGAACGGGCTGGCCCTGAGTCGGAGATGGACTCACAAGGCTAGGATTCGCCGGAGATAAGCCGAAAAATGGCCATAGAACTTGAATCGGAGAGCTTCTGAGCTGGGGTCTTCAAGGTCAGACCTTGAAATTTCATGCAAAAGGAGGGTAAGGGTGAGTGGGGGTAGATATAGATTACATAAGGACTGAGAGGCCATGATTTCCGGTGGAATAAGGTCGGAGACCGACGGAGAGGGCTAGGGTTTCAGAGGGGCTTGCGAGCATTTGAGAGACGAAGGGGATACAAGGGCGGCTGCTGAAGGGAAAAAATTAGGGTTAGGGGGGGCTATTGGATTAAAAAAGGAAGGGGTTAACGTGGACCGTTGATCTAAATGATCAACGGTCGAGATTAAGGGGTGCGTGGGTCGGGTTTATTTAATTGGGTTTGGGTCGGGTAATTTTGAAATTGGGTAGTGTAATTGGGGGTTAGATTGGGGCTGAAATTGGGCTAAAATTGAAATTAAAAGGGCTACAATTTAAATAGCCAATTTTCCCCAATTTTAATTTTGTAAAATAGTAAATGATGTTCAAAAAATCAAATTAAAAGTACCGAGTTAATAAACAATGCATAAGTACTAATTTAAAAATATTAGGAATGATTTTTGATTACAAATGCTATTAAATCGAGAAATAGGCTAAAATTGCAATTTCATGCAGTTTTAATTTTAAAATACCAAACGGACTTGTAAATCATGTAAAAATTATGTAAATTATATTTTTGTATAAATGTGAGAATAAAAATAAATTATTCACCAAAATGACAATTTTTTTTTTGGGAATAATTATTGGATTTTATAGTGCAAAATAGGCCATAAATTGGTTTTTAAAATCCTTAAAAAATGTGGAAAAATACCAAAATCTTTGTGGATGTTTATACATGCATATACATGCTAATTTGAAAGTATTTTGACTAAAAAAAATATATAGGAAAAAATTGTGTATCAATAATGTGGTCCTAGATGAAGTTAATGACTTCTTTTTCTCTTATCTTTTCGAAGATCTGCGCTTCCACCCACTTTGAGAAGTAGTCAATCATAAATAAAATAGATCTAGCTTTACCTGGTGCCATTGGTAGAGGCCCGACGATGTCCATCCTCAATTTCATGAATTTCCATGGTGACAAGACTGAATGCAACTGCTCACCAAGTTGGTGAATCATTGGGGAAAATCTCTGGCACTTGTCGCATTTATGGACGAATTCTTTGGTATCCTTTTCTATGTTGTCCAAATAGTAGCCTGCTATGATCATCTTCTGGATTAAGGAATCGGCACCTGAGTGATTTTTGCAGGTGCCCTCGTGGATCTCTCGAAGCACATAATCAGTGTCCCCCGGTCCCAAACATACTGCTAGGGGCCCATCAAAGGTTCTTCTGTATATAGTTCTATTTTCATCGAGCGATAATTGGGCTGCTTTAGTTCGCAGGGCCCTCGACTCTTTTGGATCCGCTGATAGCTTCCCACTTTCTAAATAATCGATGTATTAATTTCTCCAATCCCATGTCAGGCTAGTGGAATTGATCTCGGCATGAACTTGCTCAATCACTGATTTGGATAGCTAAACAACGGCCCCGGGGAGTAGGTCATCTTCTTCGATGGATGATCCCAGGTTTGCAAGGGCATCAACCTCACTATTCTACTCGAGGTATGTGGACCAGAGTCCGCTCTTTGAAACGGTGCAATGTGACATGAATTTTGTCTAAGTATCTTTGCATCCTATCCTCTTGAACCTCGAAGCTCCCATTTACCTGATTTACTACCATGAGGAAATCACATATTGCTTCGATGACTTCAGCTCCTAGGCCTTTGGCCAATTCCATACCTGCAATCATAGCCTCATATTTGGCTTCATTGTTAGTCAACCTTGCAGTTTTTATAGATTGCCTAGTTATGCCACCCGTGGGCGACTTCAGGACTATGCCGAGCCTGGATCCTCTTACGTTCGAGGCGTCGTCAGTGGATAGGGTCCACACTCTGGAAGATGTGCTTGTTTTTAGTAACAGTTGTTTCTCTACCTCGGGCATGAGGGAGGTCGAGAAGTCGGCCATGAAATCTGCCAGGATTTGGGACTTGATAGTCATTCGAGGTTGATACTCAATATCATATCCCCGAGTTTGATGGCCCATTTGGCCAATTGACCCGATAATTTGGGCTTATGCAATATGCTTCAAGGAGGATATGTCGTTAAAACACAAATATGATGACATTGAAAGTAAGGTTTTAATTTTCGTGATGCGCTTATTAATGCAAGAGCTAATTTTTCTAGGTGCGGATACCTGGTTTCAGCATCTCCCAAGGTCCGACTTACAGAATAAACAGGGAATTGTGTACCTTGCTCTTCTCGAACTAGGACACCACTTTCTGCTATCTCGGATACGGCCAGGTATAAATACAGTGTTTCTTCCTTATTTGGTGTGTGGAGTAAAGGTGGGCCAGTCAGGTATCGCTTCAACTCCTCCAAAGCGCGTTGGCATTCTGGAGTCCATTAGAAGTTGTTTTTCTTTTTGAGTAAGGATAAGAAATGATGACTCATGTCTGATGACCTTGATATGAATCGGTCCAAGGTTGCTATCCGCCCTGTCAGCCGTTGCACGGCTTTCACATTGTTTACCACCGCAAATTCCTCGATGGCCTTGATTTTGTCGGGGTTGATCTCGATTCCCCTGCTTGACACCATGAATCCTAGGAATTTTCCCGAACACACTCCGAAGGCACATTTTTTTGGATTGAGTTTCATGTTGTAGCTTCTGAGGATGTTGAATGTCTGCTTCAAATGTGTCAAATGGTCCTCTGAGCGCAGGGACTTAACTAGCATGTCATCAATATAAACATCCATGGATTTGCCTATTTGATGTTCGAACATTTTATTAACTAGGTACTGGTACGTGGCTCCTGCATTTTTCAAATCGAAAGGCATTACATTGTAACAGTATGTACCGTACTTCGTGATGAACGAAGTCTTTTCCCTGTCCTCGGGGTTCATTTGAATTCGATTATACCCCGAGTAGGCATCGAGAAAAGTGAAGGCCTCATGACCGGCCGTGGCATCGATCAAAAGGTCGATGTTAGGCAATAGGAATGAATCATTGGGGCATGCCTTATTTAAGTCATTATAATATGTCGATTCCCCCTTCTTCTCACGAAATCGGGCTTATGACATTTGGACAGACAACTCTTTTCCTTTTGGGAATTGGTTTTGCAATTTAGAAGAGTCGCCACCTAATGATTAAGTGCATTAGTGTTGATAACCAATTTTTTCCTATGTATTTTTGTACCCAAAATACTTCCAAAATAGCATATATGTGCATATATAAGCACACCCAAGAGTTTGGCATTTTTTTAATGATTTTGAAACCAAGCTACTGCCTATTTTTATACCATAAAGTCCAATAATTATTCGCAAAATTATCATGTTGGTGAATAACTTATTTTATCCTCATATATACCAAAATATAATTAAGGTGATTTTTACACATTTTTACAAATTCATTTGGCATTTTTAAAGCTAAATTGCATATAATTGCAATTATAGCCTATTTCGTAATCGATATTATTTTATAATTATAAAATCAATCCCAGCATTTTTAAACTATTGTTTATATAATATTTGTTTACCCAGTACTTGTAATTTGTTTTTAGAATCATTATTGCTATTTTATAAAATACAAATGGTAAAAGTGGTTATTTACGATTTAGCCTCAATTGTGTTGCAATTTCAGCCTATTTTTGCACCCCAATTCACCCCCAAATTCACGCCCAAATTTCCCAGCCCAACTACCATGCCAACCCGACCCCTGATTCAATTACCCGAACTCGCCCAGTTCTTTAAAATTTGAGCCGTTGATCATTTTGATCAACGACCCAGATCTCTCCCTTCCTTTTTAATTGCAAACAACCCCCAAACCCTACCACATTCTCTCAGATATGCCGCCTCTAATTACTGTCTTCTTTCAAACTCTCTCAAAACCCTAATTGTCGCCTACCCCTCTTAGACCTCAAATCCCCCAGAATCCATGGCTGCTCTAGCCATGGACGACCTATACGCACCTCTTACTGCTCTCACATGCCTGATGCATGAAGATTCGAGGCCAGTCTTCGAGGATCTTATCCCAGACCTTCGTCGATTCAAGGTTTTCAGCCATCTCCGGCCGTGTTCCGGCATATCTTAGCCTCCTGAGCCTGGTTTCGACCTTATCGACTCAGATCTGATCTCGTATTTTCCAGGCCTTTCTCGTCCTTTAGGGTTCTCAGAAACCCTAGCCTATTCAAGGTTATTTTTCATTTATTCATTTAGATCTGTGCTAGATCTATGATATATGTGATGTTTAAAGCATTTTCCCCAAATTTCCTTTCTCAAAACCCTTTGATTTTAAATTAGGGTTTCTGAGTCTGATCAATTCACCTGCTTAGCATCTCTAGGACTAGTTGGTATTGAAAACCCTAATTTTCAAGATTTGTTTGAGTTTATGAGTCTACATGTTAGTGTTCGTTTGATTTACTGCTTAAGTGGTGAAAACCCTAATTTTTTGGGTTTATTTGAGATTCTGAGACTGTTTGTGTGTTTATCTGCTTATCTCTTCTAAACTCGACTGATTTCGAAAACCCTAGTTCTTTGGGGCCTATTCAAGTCCTTTGAGTTTGTTTGTGCAAATCATCTATTTAAAATTGCTCAATTTGATTCTTTTGCTTCAGCATCTCTTTTCCTTTATGTGATTTCTTTTTGTTCCGAGTTCTTGCTACCTGTCAAACTCGACTATGATTTTCACCCGGCTCTTTGCACGCTCCTGACCCTTTTCTCTATTACTAAACCACTGAGACCTAACTAGCATGTTTCGAATGTTTGCTCTATACTATTACTGTATGTTGTTTTCTCTTGCCATAGCTTGGCCTCGCAAGATTCTCACTTGTGCATTCATTTATATACTGAGTACCTTCTGTGATTGATTTTCAAACTCGTAATTGATCTCAAACTTTTCCTTTCATGAAATTCTGATTTTTACTCGCCTATCAAGCGTTAATTGATCCTCTTTCTTTATTTGGCCTTACTAAACCCTTTCCAAAAATAAGTACAATCCTGAACTTAGACTTAAATACCTATTGTATTACCTTACTGCTTCTTTTATGGCAACAGCCATTCTATTTACAAGGCCTATTCTCCCTTTCCTTATTTGGATCCTGTTAGCATCCGTTTGAATAAGAATCCCCTGATTAAAGGGGAGTCTTATACTAATTTGATTCTGATTTGTGACCATTCCATATTTGTGATAGATTTTACTTGTTACCTTATTTCTCTACACGTTTCAAAGCTATAAATACTCTCCTCCCTTTTTTTTGAATACACGAACACAGAAAGCAATCTGAGTCCAAAATAATCATTCTCCCTTAAAACTCCCCCTCTTTCTGCTACTTGTGCTGCTGTGGACTTTGTTTACTCTACTTTCTTCTGCACTTTTTTCTTCTCTATGGGTATGTCCCAGTTAATTTACATGTCTCAACAACAATGTGTTTCATTACTGCCTACTTCTGTTCATGTCTTCCTTGGTTAATATTTGTTTCTAGCATGCTGTAACATGTTTCCCTTCCCTTGTAATTCAATGTTTAATTTACAGGTGCATCCTATCAATTGTTCGTCATGTATTTGATTCTTTATGAATCCCAAACCCTCATATCCCCTTTGTATGCTTTAAGTTATGGTTCAGAAACATGGAAATGCCTGAAATCATTGTCCATGGCTATGAACTGGACCCTTTGGGGTCATAAACTAGTCAATTTCCCATTCTCATTCCCTCATTGTGTGTATGCTGAGTAACAGCCTTGGCCTGCCAGTATTTCTGATTATTGTTCAGGCCATGGCTTGACCTCCAGTAGGTCTTTACTCCCTAAAAGCTTGATAATAGGTTTGGTTAAGGGTGTGCCAGTCTATATTGTGGCTGGGCATGACCACCAACCTGCCTGGGTAGTCCCCCTACCCTTTTCTACACTCAACTCTTAGAATTTAAGTTTTGCCCCTCTAATGTGAGCTTTGCCTTGGGACCTTGGAGCTCCCTCTGAACTTGGACACATAAGGGCTGGCCCTTCCACACTGCACAACTCAATTTCTATGAATATCTTGGGTGTATGCGCTGCTTGGGATTCCTGAAATCCCTTGAAACACCTTAGATGAGATAAGGCTTGGAAATTTGGATCTCGGAAGTGGCTCAATCTCATATTATTAGGCATTAAGTCTGAATTAGGCTGCTCGGATGTAGCTGAAGTTTTCTGATGTATTTTTTTAATTCCGATTTATTTCTTTTGGGGCTATAATAACTTGCATAAACTCTGGGAACTGTGTAAAAAAAAGGGGATGGGATTTACTTTCTATACCAAGGGTAGAGATCCTGCTTATAGGTTTAAATTTTCTCTTATTTATGCAAACGCACCTAGAGATCTTGCCTATAGGTTTAAATTTTCTTTTATCGCTGCATATCGGCCTAGAAATCATGCCTGTCACATCTCCTTTTTACACACCACCCCGAGAGGGGTATAATAAAGGGAGTTTTTCTAATTAAAGGACAATCGAAACGGGATTCATTTTTATTAAAAGATTTAGAGTCGCCACTTGAGAGATTTATGGTGTCCCAAGTCAACGTTTTGAATCCCGAATCGAGGAAAAGGTTTGACTTTGTTTAACAGTTGCGAACCAGAAATCCGAGTAAGGAATTCTGTTAACCCGGGAGAAGGTGTTAGGCATTCCCGAGTTCCGTGGTTCTAGCACGGTCGCTCAATTGTCATATTTGGCTTAATTATCTGATTTTAATACATTTTTTTGAACCTATGTGCAAATTTTAAAATTACTTAACGCTTTTAATTAAAATTTAGAAAATGAACGTCGTTTAAAAATATATTTTTGGATCACGTCGCATGAAATGCACCCGGATCCTCGACATGCTCTTATTCAACATTTTGGGATTTGGATTTGGGTTGCATGAAATGCACACCCGTATTTAAGAAGGTAAAATTATTAAAAAATATGCCTAAAGCGACTAACGGGTTATAATCTTTACGGAGGGACGTGAAATTCGTTAAACGGCACGCCCCGAATTCTAAGTATTTTGATATAAGCATTATATGAGGTCCCCGCAATTTATGCCTTTTTATTTGGCGAGGCTCATCTCATCTTATTATTTAAAGGCCATCCTAGAGCAAACTATAATTATTCTATTGGGTTTGTCTCTAAAGAGCCTTAGTTAATTAATATTATTAAAATTTGGGCCTCAAGTTCAAGTCCGAATTCAAACAAAAGGGAAAACCTCTTAATTTGAAACCCGCTACCTAACTCGTAAGCCCAAATCTATATTGCAAATTAACCCCGTATCCCTAATATGATTTTACGTCTTCAGTACTTTGAAATTTCCAACATGGCCCAAGAAGAGGGAATACCCCAGTCAGTTTTATGAGGAACCAACTCATATGGGCCATGTATGAGTATATTTGGGCCCAAATCTGATGTGAACAACTGCCGCCCAAGTTTGGACTAAAAATAAGCCCATGTCCAGTGTTAGATTGGACTTAGGATAATAATTTTTGAGTCATGATCGGATTTAACAATTGTTCAAATCAAATATGCTGACTTTGAATTCAAATTTCATACATATTGAGTTCATGCGTATGTTGATAACCATGTCATGCTTAATCTAGAAATTTCGATAACTAACTAATTCCGCTCAATGTATGTCGAGAATTTCGATTCATGGACCAAATAACGAATGCATACAGATTACGGAATCTACTCGACTTCATATTTGTTGTGCATATATATTTTTTTTTAGAATTTAAGCATGCTTGCACATTCTAGCACATGTGATACCACTGAATTACACCAGCCACTCTACGTACTCTATAATTCAAATGGCAATCAAGTATCTTTAACATTTATTCCAGAAATTTATGGCACCAGCTATATTTGAAACACAACAGCAAACCTAATATTAAACCTGATATTTACTAACTTATATCAGGTTATATTAAACCTGATATTTACTAACTTACTACCTAGCTACGAAACCTGATATTTACTAACTTATAACGTCAAATTAACACACATGATATTAAAGGAAGTAATAGTCTACAGTTCGGTCCCCATTAATTATAGATATACACTAAAACATCAAAAGTGCAGAATCAATAACAAAACATGCTTCATTTCTGTCACGACCCTAGTTCACCAATTGTGAACACCTCATGACGGCACCTAGTCTTCGCAACCAGGTAAGCCTAACACATTGCGGAAGTAATAACAATTTCGAAATTTATAATCAA
>MU718722.1:3524-30908 GCA_026770625.1 Nicotiana glauca
ACATCAGTAAAACAATAATACTCAGCTCAAATGATAGTTCAAACATCAGTTAAAACTCCAAGTTTGAGTAAAATATAGCTGAGTTCATAAAACAGTGTAAATCACACGGACTGAGTTCAAATAATATTTCAAATAGTGGGGGAAACAGTGATGATAGTTCATAAAGAGTTCAAACAATCGGCAATAAGCCCCAAGTATGGCAATGAGCCCAAGTCATAATGATAACAACAAATCATTTGCAAATACGCGGTAAAAACCAACTACTGGGATGGACCAAGTCAGATCCCCAACGGTGCTCCACCCCACGCTCAGGTATAGCGTGCAAGTCACCTCAATACAGCACTAACATGTGCAAATTCGGGATTTTAAACCCTCAGAATATCATTCACAAGTATTACTCACCTCTAACCGGCCGATAATCTAGCTCGCCAAGACTTTCCCTCTCGTATCTACCTCCTCGCGTGTAGAATCTGATAAAAACCATAAGGGATACGTAAAAATGTGCTAATGGAACATAACCCAATCGAAAGAACTCGAAAAACACCAAAAACACGAAGTTGGCAAAACCCTAGCCCCGGGCTCGCTTCTCGAAAAATTATGAAATTTATATTTTCGGAATCCTTGTCTCGCCACGAGTCCGTACATATAAAATTTATCAAAATCGGAGTTCAAATGGGCCGCCAAATCCCAAATTTACATAGCAAAAACCAAGCCCTAATTTCTTCAATTTTATACCCAAATTCAGAGAATTAATGGATGATTCTTCGATTAAATGACGTATCTAGGCCACGAGACTTACCTCCAATCACTTCCCGTCAAAATTCCCTTTAAATTCTATCAACAAGCTCTCAAGGTAGTGTAAAAATAGTGGGAAAATGGCATAAGTCGCGGATGAAATAACCCTTAAATGAAATCTGACGCCCAGGTCTTCCTTCTATGCGAACGTGGTCGACCTTCCGCGTTCGCGATGAATAAATTTCTCTGGCCTCAATTTTCCCTTACGCGAACGCGTCCACCTGCACGCGATCGCGATGCACCAGGAACTTCCACTACGCGAGCGCGTTAGACCCCACGCGATCGCGATACACAAACTTCCTCTTAAACGCGAATGCGAGCCAACCCTACGCGAACGCGATGGCCAAATTCCAGGCCCTCACCAGGTTACTCTATGCGTTCGCATCCTTCCTCACGCGAATGCGTAGAAGGATTTTCTTCTACAATTTCCACTGAAAATCTGCTATCTTCAAATATAGAATTTAGCCCGTTTGACCATACGAATTCATCCCGAGACCCCCGGGACCTCAACCAAAGACACCAACATATCTTGAAACATCATACGAACTTGTTCCAATCATAAAAACACATACAACAACTTAAGAATCATCAAATTACCACGGATTCAAGCCTAAATTTTCTTTAAACTTCCGAAACTCTCATTCGATCAAAAACCCGAACAAACGACGTCCAAATGACCTGAAAATTTGCAGACATATCCAAAATCACCTAACGAAGCTACTGCAACTCTCAGAATTCCATTCCAACCCTCGAATCAAAATCTCACCTATCAACCGGAATTCGCCAAAATTCCAACTTCGCCAATTCAAGCCTATTTCTACACCGGACCTCCAAATTCAATTCCGATCGCTCTTCTAAGTCACAAATCCTCCACGAAGCTAACCGAACCACCGGAACTCACATCCGATCCCTCTAACTATATGGTCAACTTCCGGTTGACTTTTCCAAAAGAAGCTTCCTTCCAAGAGGCTAAGTGCCTCATTTCCAACCAAAACCAATCCAACTCCATTCGATCAACTCTAATACCGATATTGAAACATGAAGCAACATAATAAGGGGAAAATGGGGCGGTAACTCACGTGACGACGGGCCGGGTCGTCACACATTATTTCTTACGTATGTTAGTTTCACCATATGTATAATAGACTAATCTAAAATTGATCCTCAATTGCATATAGATTGATTTTGAAGAAAAATTTACCTGTCAACTACTAAATTTTTTAGATATGCCGAATAACTTAATATCTAATAACACATAGATGGAATATAGAAGTTTTGATAATAACGTTATACATACAGAAATTATGGTACTGGTCAATGTACTTCTTAATATGTGTATATCCCCAAATTCAACTTTCGTCTTTCTGAAACTAAAGAATATCCTTTTAAATTTTATGCAAATAATTTTTAGTATATTTATATTTTACAATTATAATAAATAAAACACAATGAGAAATATCCTAAATATTGAATATTTTTTACCGTAATATATTTTATTACAGTTGTAACTATATATTGCATTTTTAAGGGGGATATCAATATCAAAGAGTGATGTTTATGGCAGGTCAACTAAATAATTAAAAGGAAACATACAAAAAAAATGTATACAAAGAATTGTTCGTTAAGATAACATCTCATTTAATACTTTCAAATTGTAATACATATAAAATTATCTAACTAACATGACTAAATTTATCATTTGTGTAAGTTCTAATGATGTACTTTTATTTTTAATTCAAGTATTATACTAATGTAATAATATTTTTCGGCATTTAGATGATTGTTGTATTATAATAAATATTTTTCTCAATAATTAAATTTTGTTGTTCCTTAATATAAATAAATATTTAAATTATCACGTATTATTATTAGCGTGCAACGCACGTTCATATATATATATATATATATATATATATATATATATATATATATATATGTATATCTTAAATTCTTTTTGTTAGCGGTTGGGATTAATAATGTAGTAGAGAAATAAATGTTGATCGAGATCTTTTTGTTATGACTAACTTTTTACGAGGTTACACTATGCACGGAGAAGTAAACGACAGTTAACTTTAATATTATTGAAAAAATGAAAATTAGAGCATATATGAACTAAAAATTACTATTCCACGAATTAAAAACTTTTTGATTTCCTACGCTGGCAATCCTTAGATAGTTTTATTCTCTATTTCGCCGTATTATGAGCAATTCACAGTCTAGTTTCACATATTCCAAAATATCTTTGTTATATATAATATAATAATAACAATAACTCAATACTTAAGTCAGAACTTAAAAAAAGATATATAATGGAAGATAAAGGAGAATCAACGAAGGCGCAAGGTTCATAGTTACCTAATTTAAACCTAGAAGTTTGAAAGATTGTCGTTTTGTTGTTTACAAAAAATTGCATAATAGTGAAGTTTTTAGCTTTACCCTAAAAGGAATATAATTTAAATACACTTACAATTACACTGTAGTTATAATCTTTTTTTTTGACAATTAATTTTTTTAACGTATTAAAACAAGTTTTAAGTATTAATTTCATTTTTATTCTTATCCATATATATTTATCTTTTAGATGTCTGATAGTTAAAAAGAAATTCAAGAAAAGAAACAACAAATGCTAGGAAAAAAAATGGAGAAAGATAAAGAAAAATCTCCTTATACAAAAAGATTTCCTTCCCCTTCCCTCCATGGCCTAATTTTTCCCTAACTCTTTAAGCAAAGCTTCCAAACTTAACACTACCAACAAAATTATGTTCTCTTGGCTGAGTCCCGTCGCCTTATACGGCGGCTTCCTCCGCCGGTGCCTCACCAACGCCGGCCTAATATCTCAATCCATGCAAATCGACGACGAAACAACCATCCATTTTTGGGGTCCAAAACCAATTATTACTCCATCATCAGAACCCCAAAAACCATCACTTATCTTAATTCACGGCTTTGGTCCTCACGGCGTTTGGCAATGGCGTCCACAGATAACGTTTTTCTCTAACGATTTCGACATATACATTCCTAACCTCGTATTCTTCGGCCGTTCTACGACCAAATCTTCCAACCGGTCCGAGGTTTTTCAAGCAACTTGTGTTATTAAACTCCTCGAGAAAATTGGAGTTGAAAAATGTTCGGTTATGGGGACTAGTTATGGTGGTTTTGTAGCGTATCACATGGCAAAAATGTGGCCGGAAAAGGTAGAAAAGGTAATTATAGCAAGTTCAGGGGTTAATATGAAGAAAACAGATAACGGCGAGTTACTGAAGAGGGCTAAAGTTGAAAAGATTGAGGATTTGCTTTTGCCGGCGACGGCGAGTCAGCTTCGGACGTTGATTACTTTGTCTACTCATCGGCGTCCGCCGTATATGCCGGACTTCTTGTTCAATGATTTCATCAACGTAAGTTTATTACTCCATATTTTAACTTTTATAGGCTACCGTATGTAAATTTTTATACTAATAGTAACATAATTACCCAAAAAAAAGATAATTTGCTAAAATATGTTTAAAAAAAAATAATACTGAATCGATATTTATAACTTAAATTCATTGCTCCCACCGCCCAAAATCTCCTGTTCTTTGATTAATTTTCTGAGTTTCTTTTAATTAACAATTGTTGGATTAAAATTTGACGAAATTTTGCATTTGAAATACTTTTGCTTAATAATTGCATGAAAATATTAGTAATAGATGCTGAAATTATTTCACTTTTGGATATTAAAAAAGTATTTCTAAGTATTATCATTTTTTTTGTTTAATTAACTTTTAAAAAAGCATAAGGTGGTGAATCTTTTGGGATAGCATGAGTAATCTTTAACCTTTTTCTTTATGCGCAAAGATTGAGTGTAAAGTTCAGCATAGGTTAATATTGATTTATTTTTAGTACTTTACTTTTCATATTTCCTTTATTCCTCCTTTGGTTACAATAATAATAATAATAATAATAATAATAACAATAATAAATAATACTAATATACGAGTTTGATTTTGATTTCCTTATGTATTATTACCTATAGTTTTGCAATATATATCGGGAAAATGCTTAGAAATAGGGCTATCGCCTGTCAGTATGGGCGAGGTCGGGCTAATCCAACTCAATCCATGTGGGCTTTAGCATTGACGGGCTGAGTTGAACTAGCCCACCATAATGAGCTTTATAATGGCCCGTCCACTCCAAAATTCCAAGCCTATTCCTGCTAAATTACGAACTGAACTGTGCCGGCCCAACAGGCCTAACCCATATTGACATACCTACTTGGAAACAACTAAACAAGGCACGAGTCATTAAGGCCTCGTTTGGCCATAAGTTTTGCCAAAATAAATTTGAGATTTATTTTCAAAACTTGGGAATTATATACATGTTTTCTCAAAATAAAGTTGAAAAATATATTTTGAAAACGTATGTCCAAAAACATTTCATCTTCAAACCAAACTTCACCCAAATTAAATTTTCATATTTGGGATCTATGGCCAAACACTAGCTAAGATTTGGGTAAATTATTTAGAACTATTGAGAATCATAGACAGACGAAAATGCTTTAACTTTTTCCAAATAATCATTGATGGGTACTGCTGAACGTGTCAGCTATTTCCATTCTTGCACAATTAAGGATTTTAAGGATAATTTATAAATAACCAATCTTGTCATTTAGCCCAGTCCAACCCATGGGGGCTTTAGCAATTGATGGGCTGGGCTGGGCTAGTCCATCATTTTGATGGGGCTTATAATGGTGAGCCCAACCCAGCCCTATATGGGCCGCATGCCTTCACAGGCCGGCCCATCATTTTTAAAAATATAATTTTATATTTTTTCTTTAAGTTTTGACCTAAAAAAAGATAATTATTTAAAAGTTAAAAAATTCACAAAACTTAATAACTTTTTATACTGTTCCAATATATCATGATAAATACTAAAAAAAGTAAAAGACGTGACTATATTTCATTCACTGGAAGTCAAAACTTAAAACAAACTATTCAAGAGAATGTTCATTAAGCTTATGAGATATCTAACACATCATCTTCATCAAACACATTTGAATCCGCTTGTGACAATGTTGTCTTAACATCTTCACTTTCATCTANTCTGTGCAGCCAATTTCGAGTAGCAACAAGTGTTTGGACATTTTCATAATAAATGCAACTTCTGTACTTTGTAAGAACACGTCACCAATACTAAATATTGATTCCGATGGTATAATGGTAATAAGAATGCTAAGTACATCACGCACCATCATTGAATTGAAAGATCGGGATATTTTCTAGAATGGTCCTTCCAATACATGGCAACATCATCTTTTGAAACTTCTCAAGATCAAGTTTTGGTTCCTCTTAGTAAAGATCCAATTCTGACCTTCTATCTCTACAGTCAATATACTTTTTATTTTTTTATATATTTTAAATAAATATTTTATTAGGCCCACGGGCCAGCCCGACCCAATCTCAGTCAAGCCTCACGGGCCACAGGTCACGGGCTTACTCGGGTCGGGCTTAAAAGCCTCGTTTTTAAACAGGCTTCGAAAATTCTAGTTCAACTCTACTAAATTACGGGCTGGGCTGGCCCAACGGGCCAAACCTATATTGGCGGGTCAAGCCCATATTGGCGGCTCTAATCTAAAGGAAAGAATTAGCAGTTGAAACATAATTAATTAGAATGAAAAGACTCTTAACAACTAAATGATCTTTTGTATAGTACTTGCCTTTCCTTTAACGGAAACGACAGATAGTAGAAATGTGTCTGAAATTTTTAATTATAATTGTATTGTATCTATCAAGAAGTTTAGGCAAAAGTTCTAGTTTGGTAGGTACAACTGTTTTCTTGAGCATTTTTCCAGGACCACTTTGAAAAGTAATTAAATGGAAAAGAGCATTGCACCTATCATCTTAATTGGTACAACAATTAAATTCATACATTATTGATTACACTCTCGGTTGTTGTTGTAGTAGTCTAGGGACGTTATTTTTCAGGAGAAATAAATATTTTTCTAAAAATATTTTCTGACGTTTAATTGATAATTGATGAGCGAAAAATACTTTCTAGAAAAAATAAATGAGGAAAGTCACCTTCCTCATTTTGAAAGAAAAATATTTTTCGTGAAAACAGTATATTCTTTCTAGACTGTTTTGAAAAATTAAACACGAATAGGAAAACGTTACTCGGTCTCTTTCCTTCATTTCAAATAACGAGTTAAAACTCTATTAATACATGCAAGTTGCAACCAGTAGAGACGTCAGAAATTTCCTCAATGGTGTTTAAACGTGAACGAAGTAATAAAAATTTTCAATAAAAGGTGTTTAACAAATGTATAGTCTAAAACCTAATACACGATGTAATTTTCCGATTAAGGGATGGGTGCCTCTGATTGCAACTGAAATTAAAGATGCCAATACTGGATGCAGAAATTATATGTTGAAAACAGGAAGGAGAAGCTGGAACTGTTAAAAGGGTTAAGCCTTGGAAGAGATGACACAGTAAATATAACTCCACTTCAACAGGTATATAATATATATACATCTTTATTCGTTAACCTTACCTATTAATTAATTAATTCATCTATAAAGAAAAACTTTGGTTTTCTTTGAAAATGCCAATTGATTATATTGTGCGAGTATTTTTTCCCCTTGAAAACAATTCTCGTGTAACATTTATAGCTTTATTGGTGTAGGAAGTATTGATAGTGTGGGGAGAGTATGATCAGATATTTCTACTGGACAAAGCAACTGAACTCAAGAAGTATGTGCTCTCTCTAACAACTCATCAACTACACTTCATGCTATTATATTATCTTGATATTTATGTACATCACGGCTATTATATTGTACATGAAAATAATAAATGCATTATTAATATACAACAAACATGGCGTATCATTATTGTCTATAACTTATTTATCACCATTACCAGTATACGGTATGGAGTTGAGGTGGTGCAAATCATAAACAAGGTGGTGGCGTGGGGGGATTAAAACAAATTATTTGAAAATTAGAAGGGAAGTGTAGGGAGCGGGTTAAATGAAAATTTAAAGAATAATAATATGTTAAACTCGTTAGCTTTAGCTAAATAGGGAGTATAATATAATTGTGGTAAAAAGGAAAAAGAAATACATGAGAATTTAATTAAGCTTAAACTGAGACAGTGTGGGAAGATAAAATTAAATAGAGCAGAGATCATTCAATTTGAGCAATTTCAACAATTTAATCAGATTGTTGCACTCCGTCGATCTTTTTGCTACAGTGTAGTACTACAAGAATCAAATTTGGAGACAGATTATCCGTATATTTAGGTTTTGAAGCCTAATTTTGCAAAATGCATGCAATAATAAGTATTTTTTTTTGCATTTTTATTGTCTAATAGTTACAATGTTGGATGAGATGTGCTTAAATGGAGCGACATGTATAATGACGATTCTGTTTGACTCAAAAGATGTTAAAATCCTTTTAAGCAAATCAATCACAAAGATGAAAGGGTAAATCGTAGTCGGAGATAATAATCCCCAGGATCGTTTCACCAGTCGGAATAATAACAACAATGTATGGATAATAAAGAGAGAGATAGAGAGATAAAGATCAAAGAGATAAATATCAGAGAGAGAATTAGTTCTATTGTCACAAGTTATCCGTCTATTACAATGTTCGGACCCCCTTTATATAATAGAGGGATTCGAGTTAAATCTTAGGAGTGATAACGTCGATGTATTTTATAGCGGAGCCAATAACAGGTCGAGGTTGTCCCCCACCTCACCCCAGGGTCGTTCCCTCGTGTCGACTCGTAGACATTCGACGGTTAGTCACGTAGGCGGCGGGACGTGGTTAGTCAAATTCGACCCTATACGGTTAGTCCCTCCCCTCGTCGGGGTTGCAACGTGATGTGTCCTCGATGGGCGGAATCAACGTGTTCGCCAGGGAGAGTTTGACTTTGTTGACTTGACGTGACATGATAGATGTGAAACGGCGATCATTTATGTCGGAATGTTGAAGTAGAACGTTCTGTGTTGGGTGACGCCGGCGTTCTCATGCGTCATCATTATGCATATTCTCGAGGCAGAAAAGAACTAACATTTTGGCGCTTGATTTCCCGCGTCGATTTGAAATCTGACGCTTCGATTCTGGCACCACCCAACCCTATAAATAGGGGAAGGGTTCAATTTCGTTGAAGAACTTTTAGTCACTCTTGAGAACTTACCAGCCCTCCTCTATTGATTTTCGTATTTCTATACTCTCCGTTCTTCACCAGAAGTTTTTCTTCTTCTTCTTCATTTCTCTTTGGGTGATCTTTTTCGAACAAAAACATGCTCAAATCTCGTCGTACCAAAAAGGCTCCTGAGGCTGATTTATCGAATGCACCGCCCTCCTCCGACGGCGGAGAGGTGGAAGTGGAAGAGGATCTAAGTCCTCTCATGGTAGAAGCTCTATTATCGAGGCATTCTTTGCCTCGGTGTAATTTTAACAAAAATTCTACAGTTCCGGCTCCGGTGCATTCCGAGACGGGACTCAACCACTTAGAGGATCTCCGTGCGAAGTACAGCATTTTGAACCACGTAGAGATGGTCCCGGCGGGGGAGGACAACGTCGATGTTCATAGGCTGGGCTATTGTGCCTTTTATGTGTACCCCTTTTTGAGAGGCTATGGCCTTTCTCTCTTTCCCTTGGCTAAGGAGTTTTGCAGGTTCTACCATATCTGCCTGGCTCAACTCACACCGTATACTCTTAAAGTATTGTTGTTATTGACTAAATATGCAGTGTTGGCCAGAAGTAGCGTCTCCGTCCATCATCTTTTGCATTTATTCACAGCCGGTTTCCTTAGGGGGACTATGGTGCACTTAAAGAGGCATGGTACAAAGGGATTGGTGGTTGGGACCGACGATCGATCGAGACGTAAATTCTGGCACAAGTATTTCTTTGTTAGGACCGAGCATCTGGTTTCCAACCCTATCGGGTTTCTAGAAAGATGGAACAACACACGTAAGTGTCGTAGTTCATCAAGTTCTTCGTTGCATCTTATTGTCGTGGTTCTAACTTTTATATTACAGCCATGGAACGCCCACCCTAGCCCATTAACGAACTAAGGAGCTGGGTCGCTGGTCTGCTGCCTCATGCAGAGGAAACCCGGACATGGCCTGCTTTCATGCAACATTACGTCCTTCAAGTTCCTACAGGTAAAATTTTTGATTTTGCTTCATCGATTAGTCAAACTTGCCTAACTATGATCTTATGGTAATAGGTCGAGGGCCTTCCAGGAAGAAGGCGGCAGCTCCTGCTTTCGTGCGTCCTACTACCATCGAGGGCTCTCAAGACATTTTATGTGAGTCCGTTCGCGGGGGTCCTTCTCTTACGCCCCGCCAGGGAGCTATATCTGAGGTTACGACCGTAGGGGAGCCAATTTTGCTGCCGCAGGCTTCACATCCTACCGACGAATCTTCCCACGGCGAGGAACCGCCGGAAAGGAAAAGGAGAAGATTGGAGAAGGGGAAAGGGGTGGCCGTTGAAGCTAACGACAGTGGAACATCTCGGGTAGCCTTGGCGCCCACTTTTATGGTCGACGCTATTCGGTTAAGAAGGTCGGCACGTGAGGACAGAGCCGGCCCAAGGGTCAACCCAATGTGTCCTGTTGAGGGGGATTGTCGATTAACGTTGGTGGGACCGACGTGGAACCCAATGAATTGGGTTTCGATGTCGCCCCTGAGGATGTGAACGAGTTTTTGGGTTGTCATACCCAAGTGGAGGCGGTGGCGGATGGACCTACCCCTCATATAACGATCCCCAAGGATTGCAATCTATTGCTGAATAGCGAGCAGGTCGCGTCGTCGCTCACCCTATTGTGCGCTGCCCCTAAGAGTGGGATATTAGGATAATGAACGATGCAAAGCTATCTCGGAAGGTTCCCGGTATGGATTTGCAGGTAGGTTCTGTCATCTTACTGTTTTTCTTTGTTTACTGTAAGATAGGTACGGAAATATGTTTACTTTTCTCCCTCTCTTTTTTTTAGACCCTCGTGTTGGAGGTGGAGACAAACAGTCGTAAGAGGAAGAGAGCGGAGCTCTATAAGAAGTTGAGGAAATACCGAAAATGTCATGCTAAGCAGCAGGTGGTGGCCGACCTCTACCGACAGGACCCTAAGTTTCAAGTATTCCGCGAGGGGCTTAAGGAGAGGGAGGCCCAGTTGGAATACAGGGGGGCGGAGCTGGAGGAGGCGGATGGGGAGTTGGTGAGGGCCGTTGCCCGTAACAGCGATTTGGAGGCTTTCCTCGGGGCGAAGGATGACGAACTCGAGTTGAATCGAGGGGTGGATGCGGAGAATGCCGATTTGCAACAGAGGGTAGCAGGTCTGGCCGCCAAGTTTGATGTTAGGAAGGCGGAAATCGATAGGCTTAAGGGCGAGCTTGGTGCTAATGCCGACAAATTGGCCGTGTTACAAAGGCAAGTCGCCCTACCGAGGTCTGAAGAAACGGGATGCCATTCTCGACCCTCCTTATCCCGACCCCAATCTGGTCGGGGCCCGCATCGTAGTATCCATGAAATATGGGTCTATGCGAAGTCTCGGCTTGATATATATAGAGCTTTGCACGCAGAGGGTCGGGCGACGAAGGCGGAGGTTTAGGCGGTGCGAAAAGAAGCGGATACAGCTCGTGAATCGTGTGGGTACTACCCCGACTCTCCTGATAGGGAGGATGCTGCTTCCGAGGATGTCGATCGCCTTGACTCGGACGCTTGGCATGAGGACGCTTATCCCACAGGAGGTGGTAGTTAGTTTTAGCCTTATGTATTTTTGCTTCCCGCATCTTTTTTGGTTGTGCGGTGTACTAAAATCCATCCATGTGGGTGAATGTATATAATTTTTGTTGTAATATAAATTTTGTTTTTGTCGTTTTGTCTGTTTGTTGCTTTTCCTTTTTGTTGTTTTTGTTTTATACTTGGCCTTCACAGACATCGCCTTTTAGGGGATTTAATCGTGGTTCGAACAAGGTCGAACAATGTCGATGGCCTTAGCCATTAGGACATTGTTTCGACTGTCGTCGAGGTAACATCCGTAGTGGTTTGAATAAGGTCGAACAATGTCGATGGCCTTAGCCATTAAGATGTTGCTTTGACTGTCGTCGAGGTAACATCTGTCGTGGTTCGAATAAGGTCGAACAATGTCGATAGCCTTAGCCATTAGAATGTTGCTTCGACTATCATCGAGGTAACATCCGTTGTGGTTCGAACGAGGTCGAACAATGTCGATGGCCTTAGCCATTAGGATGTTGTTTCGACTGTCGTCGAGATAACATCCGACGTGGTTCGAACGAGGTCGAACAATATCGATGGCCTTAGCCATTAGAATGTTGCTTCGACTGTCGTTGAGGTAACATCCGTCGTGGTTCGAACAAGGTCGAACAATGTTGATGGCCTTAGCCATTAGAATGTTACTTCGACTGTTGTCGAGGTAACATCCGTCGTGGTTCGGACCAGGTCAAACAATGTCGATGGCCTTAGCCATTAGAATGTTACTTTGACTGTCGTCGAGGTGACATCCGTCGTGGTTCAAACTAGGTCAAATACTGTCGAGGGCCTTAGCCATTAGGATGTTGTTTCGACTATCGTCGAGGTAACATTCGTCATGGTTCAAACGAGGTCTAATCAATGTTGATGGCCTTAGCCATTAGAATGTTGCTTTGACTATCGTCGAGGTAACATCTGTCGTGGTTCGGACCAGGTCAAACAATATTGATGGCCTTAGCCATTAGAATGTTACTTCGACTGTCGTCAAGGTGACATCCGTCGTGATCCAAATGAGGTCGAATACTGTCGAGGGCCTTAGCCATGAGGATATTGCTTTGACTGTCATCGAGGTAACATCTGTCATGGTTCGAATGAGGTCGAATCAATGTCGATGGCCTTAGCCATTAGAATATTGCTTCAACTGTCATTGAGGTGGCATCCGTCGTGGTTCGAACGAGACCGACACAATATCGATGGCCTTAGCCATTAGGATGTTACTTCGACTGTCGTCGGGGTAACATCCGTCGTGGTTCAAACGAGGTCGAACAATGTCGATGGCCTCAGTCATTAGGATGTCGCTTTCATGGCGATTCGACTTCTGTCTATATCATGGAGACTTCTGTTTATACAATGGGTATTGACTTCTATTCATACAATGGAGATTGATTTCTATTTATACAGTGGAGATTGATTTCTATTCATACCGTGTAGATCTCTGTTTGCACAGTGGAGATTTATAGGGGCCTATTTATTACTTCAGTCCAGAGGCCGAATTGATGGACTGAGGTGATGAATGCGCTTCCAATCCACGGTCATCTCCTTCATCGCTTCGTTAAAAACCTCCCCGAGAAAACCCAATTGGGACAAAACTCAGGTGAGGGAAAAAGAGTACGACTTAGGAGACGCCTCTCATAAGTGGAAATATTTGAGGTGAGCAACGTTCCAGTTGTTTTGGAGTGGTTTTCCCTCCATTGTTTCCAGTTGGAACGCTCCCATGTTTGCGGCTGCTGTGATTTTATACGGTCCGTCCCAATTGGCTCCCAACTTTCCCTCGTTTGGGTCTTTCGATGCCAGTGTTTTCGCCTTGAGGACGTAATTTCCAACTTTGGGTAATCTTACTTTGGCTTTTCTGTTGTAGTATCTTTCTACTTGCTGTTTTTGGGCTATCATTCTTATGTGGGTCATGTCTCTCCGTTCTTCGACTTCATCTAGGTTTTCTAACATATTCTCATCGTTACCTGCTCCGCTGTCATGAGAGTATCTTAGGCTTGGCTCCCCGATCTCGACGAGTATGACTGCATCGGTTCCATAGAGTAGTGAATATGGCGTTTTTCCCATGCTGGACACTTCAGGGAGTAATTCAAGCCATAACCCTTTAGCTTCCTCGAGCTTCTTTTTCAATATATTCAATATTACTTTGTTGGAAGACTCGGCTTGATAGTTGGCGGCTGGATGGTATAGAATGGAGAGTATCCACTTTATGCGCCATTTTTCGAAGAACTCAATCGTTTTCTTTCTGATGAACTCAGGCCCGTTGTCGCAGCTGATTTCTTCGGGGATACCAAAACAACATATAACACTTTTCCATATAAAAGTGATGACCTTATGTTCGCGTATTTGGGCGAATGCACCTGCCTCCACCCATTTGGAGAAATAGTCAGTTAAAACTAAAAGGAAACGTACCTTTCCTCTCCCAGCTGGCAGGAGACCGATTATGTCCATTCCTCATTTTATGAAGGGTCGTGGTGAAGTGACTGAATGGAGGAGTTATCCTGTTTGATATACCATGGGGGCGTACTTTTGGCACTGCTCACATATCTGGACGTAGTCTACTGCTTCTTTTTTCATAGTAGGCCAGTAATAGCCTGTACGGATGAGGCATCGGACGAGGGCACGGTTCCCAATATGGGCACCGCAATGGACCTCATGTACCTTCTCCAATACTTGTTGTGTTTGATGGGGTCTGAGGCATTTAGCAAGGGGGCTGCCAAATATTCTTTTGTCGAGATCTTGATTCATCAGGCTGTATCAGGTAGCTTGCACTCGGAGTTTATTGGCTTCTTTTTTGTCGTGCAGGAGTGTTTCGTCCTGCATATAAGATATAAAGCGGTTATGCCAGTCCCAGGTTAAGTTCAAGAAAAATATATCGACGTGATCTATGGCTGATGGAGGAGAGTAATCACGTTTCCTTTGTTGATGTTCTTTGTGGCCGCGGCTAGCTTGGCTAGGCCATCCGCTTCAATGTTTTGTGCCCTAGGTATCTGCTCGAGGCATTCGTCAAATTTTGGTATCAGTTTGTGGATATCCGATTGGTACTTTTGTAGTTTTTGTTCTTTAATTTAGAAAGTCCCGGTTATTTGATTTATGACGAGTTGAGAGTCGTAGTGGAGGATGAGTCGTCGGGCTCCGTACTTGAGTGCTAACTTCATACATGCAACTACAGCCTCGTACTCGGCCTCATTGTTAGTGATCTTGGGACATCGTATGGATTGACGAATTACTTCGCCTGTAGGGACTTCAAGGACGAGTCCCAGTCCTGATCCCGAGGCATTCGAGGCTCCGTCGATATAGAGGGTCCAAATATCGGTGAGAGTGACGGCGCGAAGGGCCTCTTGCTTCGCTTCCGGCAGAATTTCCGCACTGAAATCGGCGAGTACCTGCGATTTAATGGCAGTTCGCGGGTGGTATGTTATGTCATGCTCACTGAGCTTTATGTCCCATCTGGCGAGTCTACCTGAGAGCTTGGGTTTATGTAGAATGCCCCTTAAGGGAAATGTTGTTATTACTTTTATGGGGTGACACTGAAAGTGCGGTCTAAGCTTTCGTGAAGCTACGACTAGTGCCAGAGCCAGTTTTTCAAGGTGTGGATACCTTGTTTCGGCGTCGATTAAGGTCTTGGTGATATAGTAAATGGGGGATTGCGTACCTTTATTTTTGCGGACCAAGACTGCACTGATGGCAACTTCGGATACCGCTAGGTATCCGAGCAGACTCTCGCCTGGGTCTGCCTTGATGAGTAGTGGTGGCGAGGACAGATATGCTTTCAGCTTCCTCAAGGCGGCGATGCACTCTTCGTTCCACTGTAGTCCATGATCCTTTTTCACTACATTGAAGAACTTGTGGCACCTGTCCGAGGATCGTGAAATGAACCTCGATAGGGCGGTTATTCGCCCCGTCAGCTTTTGTACATGTTTCTTGCTGTTCAGTACCTCAGGTATCTTGTCTATGGACTTAATCTGGTTCGGGTTGACCTCGATGCCTAGTTGTGACACAAAGAAACCCAAAAATTTTCCTGAGGCCACGCCGAAGGTGCATTTTTCGGATTTAGTTTCATCCCGTATTGCTTTAATTTCTCGAAGGCCTCTTTCAGATGACCAATATGGTCTTCTTTCTTGGCTGATTTCACCAACATGTCGTCGATGTAAACCTTCATTGTCTTGCCGAGCTATTCTTTGAACATCTTGGTAAGTAACCTCTGGTATGTGGCCCCCGCATTCTTGAGTCCGAATGGCATCACCTTATAGCAGTAAGTCCCTTGGTAGGTAATGAAAGTTGTTTTCTCTTGATCCTCCTCGGCCATTAGGATTTGGTTATAGCCGGATTAGGCATCCAAGAAAATTCATGTCTCGTTGTTGTGTCGATCAATTGGTTGATATGGGGCAAGGAAAAGGAATCTTTCGGACACGCCTTATTCAGATCGGTGAAGTCCACGCACATTCTCTACTTGCCGTTTTTATTTTTTACCATGACCACATTAGCGACCATTGGGGTATTTTGATTCTCTGATAGAGCCGTTAGCCAGTAATTTGTCTACTTTTTCACTGACTGCCTCGTTAATCGCAGCATTGAATTTCCTCCTCATCTACCGCACGGGCGGATAGAGTGGAACGACATTTAGCCTATGAGTCGCGATGCCTTTTGGAATCCCCGGCATATCTGAGTGTGAAAAAGCAAACAAATCGGCCTTGTTAGTCAAAAATTCACGATACCTGGCTCGGAGAGATTATGCCCGATATAAGCCTTTTTTGTGTTGTCGGCGTCATCCAAATGTACTGTGTCGAGATCTTTGATAGTTGCTTTGCTAGCTTCTACAACATCGGGCTCTATGATGACTTCTGTTGGTGGATCTGTTTTAGCTCCCGACGTGGCGGATTGCTATGCTTCCATACTAACCCCTTTTAACTGCTTGGTATGTGTGTAATCTTGGGAAATTTGGAGCACTCCTGGGTGGTATGCGCTCTCCTTGAATGCCGAAAATTCCCCAAGGGGTGGAAAACTTGATTACCTGATAGAAACTTGAGGGGACAACTCGCATGGCGTGTATCCATGGGCATTTTATGATGGCATTATAACCAGTTTCCTGGTCCATGAAGTGGAATGTAGTTTCTAGCGTGACTCCTCCAGCCAGGACTGGTAATGTTATTTCTCCAGATGTCCGCTCTACTGCATTGTTAAAACCCGTTAGTGTTATGCAGCGTGATATTATCCTATCCTCGATCTTCATTCGCATGAGGACTCTTGGGTGGGTAATACACGTGTCGCTCCTGTCGTCTACCATAATTGTTTTCATATTTGTATCAGCAATGCGTAATGTTATGACTAAAGCATCGTAATGAAGGAAAGACAAACCGTCGGTATCTGACTTTTTGAAGATGATACTGTCTTCGAAGCCGTCATACTGTTCGTGAGTGATTGTTCGCTTCAGCTTATGCGTGGTGGCAAACTTTACGTGGTTGATCACTAAGTCTTCGCCACCGCCGATAATTATTTGTATGGTACGTGCCAGTGAGGTGGCCTGGGTGGTCCTTGAGATGGGTCGCGTCCTCTGGCAAAGTTGGCCTTCCTTTTGTCGCTGAGCAGCTCTTTCAGGTATCCTTGGTTCAGCATTCTGACCACCTCCTATGGTAATCCTATGTAATCCTCAGTCTTGCGTCCTCTTTCCTATTGGAATTCGCAGAGGACATTCGACCTTCTTGCATTTGGGCCTGATTTCATCTTTTGTGGCCATTGTACCTTCATGCCCAGCTTCTCTAGTGCGTACACTATTTCTGAAGGGGAGACACAAAAGTTATGAGTAGATAATAATGGAGGCATACCTTTTTCATTTCGAAGGGGCGCAATATGTCGCAGCACGACATCTGCGTGACATAGGGGAGGCAGATTGTGGGTTCTGACATAGGTCTGATGCCTCTCTCTGTTGAGGCGCGGGAGCTAATCCCTTCTTCCGTCATTACGTCGATCCTTCCTTACCTCAGATTGTACCGACGTCAATCGCTGGGTCGGACCGTTGAGATCGTCTTCATCTGCTCTTACTTCTGCGCAGTAGGCATTATGGATCTCCTCCCATGTAGTGGGAGGGTACTTCATGAGTTTGTTGAGTAACTTCTTGGTTGCTTTCGACCCGCTTCTACTTAATCCATTTTGAAAAGCTGCGACTGCCATTCCTTCCGACACATTTGGCAGTCCTATTCTTCCCCTGTTGAACCAGGCTAGGAAGTCTCGAAGCCCCTCGCTCGCCATTTGTATGATGGCGAAGATATCATTGACCCTGGCTTCAACCTTCTTTGCTCCTGCATGTGCGTTAGCGAACTTATCTGCCATTTCCTCGAACGTTGAAATCGACTGTGCTGGTAGCTAAGAATACCAGGTTAGCGCTCCTGCTGTCAAAGTCTCGCCGAACTTTTTCAACAGCACGAATGGCACTTGATCTTTCGACAAGTCGTTACCTTTTATCGCAGTGACGTAATGGATCAGGTAATCTTCTGGATCCGTGGTCACGTCGTAGATTCTCAAGTAGGGCGGCATTTTAAAGGTTTTCGGGATGGTGTGGGGAGCAGCTTCTTCACTGTAAAGCTGCTCGACAAATCTTCCCACATCGCGCTTTGGCAGCAGCTTAGGGGCGCCGAGTATTTTGTCAACTCTTTCCTGGTGTTTCTTTATCTAGTCACGAAGCATCTTGTTTTCATTTTCCATTTCTTCCACTTTTCTTAGGATGACTACGAGTGTACCATCACTTGCATCGATGGTAGTGCGATTGTTGATTGTTTGTACCGTGCTTGGCTTGCCGGTGACAACAGCGACTTTCAATATCGGCGAATCTCCGGTATTTCCTAGAGAGGTTTTTTTTAGCATGGTGTTTAGAGCGCTTGTCAACCATTCCTCTAATAGCTTTTTGACTGCTGGTGGTGTTTCTCTCACCGTGGATGTTGAAGTTCCTCTTTCGCACAAGATCGTCAGATCCTCGAGTATAGAGGGTGAGATCTCCCCCTCCGATATACCTCTTGGTGTTATATTCTCGTTGTCTTCTCTACCAGCTTCGTTGAGGGAGTCTAAGAGGTTGTTTGAGATATTCGCTATCGCTTTCAACCTTGCTTCTTTCTCTGCCATCGTTGAATTCTATGGAGTGCGAAGGACAGAGATCGTTTTGTTTGATATCCCAGGTGAGAACTATGATCAACTACAGAAATTCCCATAAACGGCGCTAAATTGTTTGACTCAAAAGATGTTAAAATCCTTTTAAGCAAATCAATCACAAAGATGAAAGGGTAAATCGTAGTCGGAGATAATAATCCCCGAGATTGTTTCACTAATCAAAATAATAACAACAATGTATGGATAATAGAGAGAGATAGAGAGATAAAGATCAAAGAGATATATATCAGAGAGAGAATCAGTTCTATTGTCACAAGTTATCCGTCTATTACAATGTTCGGACCCCTTTATATAATAGAGAGATTCGAGCTAAATTCTAGGAGTGATAACGTCGATGTATTTTATAGCGGAGCCAATAACAGGTCGAGGTTGTCCCCTACCTCACCCCAGGGTTGTTCCCTCGTGTCGAGTCGTAGACATTCTACGGTTAGTCACGTAGGCGGCGGGACGTGGTTAGTCAAATTCGACCCCATACAGATTCAAGCAAAATATCCTAACTTGCAGGGGATCAAAGCATAGTTGGTTAACCTTTTACTTAATACACTCAAGTAATATTGGCTATTTCTGTAAAACAACTAAGATCAAATGACTATTATTTGATTCATAAATGCAGGTTTATGGGAGAGAAGGCTAGATTGGAAATCATTAAGAATGCCTCTCATGTACCCCAACTAGAACAGGGAGGGAAGTTCAATAAAATTGTTAAGAATTTCTTGTGTGGTTCAGATGGTTAATACATTAGACTGGTTCCCTATTTCTTGCTTTCTTGTATTTTCCTTTTCTTACCAGATCAATTACTAATTGAGAAGATTAATTTCTGGGCTTTTCCGCACTAAATTGAGGAGATATATATATATTTTGCAGCTTTAAAATATTGCGTAAATAAGTCAACTTACCTCGTTTTTGCATTCGTTTATTTGGTGCAAACACTGTGTGTAAATAAATTTTTACCCGGCATAGTGACTTACCGTAAGAAATCCCTATGACTTGATTTGAGGAAAATTCTTTTATGATTAGCGTGATGCCATTGATGAGTAATCATAGCAGGAATACTGTTGTACTTTTATATTTGGAACATTTAACTTTAAATTTTTATTTTATTTTAAGAAAATACGCTTGTAATCGCGTAAATATTATGAATGTTTAAAGACCACAATTTTCATAAGACTTATATCCATACAAATCATCTAATGTATATAAGTTTCAAATATATTTCTTTCTTTCTTGAATTTCATGTTGTATCAAACTATGCCGAATAATGGTAAGAGTAGGAATTATACCTCCATATTTATAATTTATCTCCTCAATATTGCAATTGTATCTATAATCCTTCTCTCTCGGATAAACCAAATTATACAAAATTTTATATCTAGATAATTAAGTACTTATTAAATGGAATTTTGACCACTAACCAAAACAGAAGAATTTAAACATGTGCTTACATTGATTATGTCGCTTATAGAGTCATATAAGGTTAAAAAACTATTCATTATTATAATGAAGGAACCTATAGTGGTGTTAGAATGTGATCTCAGCTGGAAAGTTTGCAGACTCGCTGTGTTTAAGTTAGTGGACTGGATAACATAATATGGTAACATACATATGTATACACATAACTAAAATCATAATAAACAAATAGTCATAAATTAAGAATAGTAAATAAATAAATAAATCAAATGATATTGTAAAAATACATATGCTAATTAAATTTCTTTACTTAATAAATAAAAGGAAAAATTTCACATTAGAACAATCGAGCTCCGTACTTTTCAATTTTATAGCTTATATTTCAATTTACAATCAACTAGCCCAAAAATAATAGGCTAAGATTCAACATTCAACTCATATAGGTTCTCCAAATTACTATTTAATTTTTAAAAAAGATTTCTCAATCTTATAAATTAATTTTTGGATCAGTAACTATGACTCAAATATTAATTTAACAAATCAAATTCATTTGGATGGTGAAAATTAGATTTTAACAAGTTTAAATATGTGGGTTAAATTTTAAATTTGATTTTGTGAGAAATTTGGAGTGGGTATTATTTAGACTTGTTATAAATAGTATAAGGAGGTTGTATATAAAATTTGAAGTCATTTAATTGAGATTTGGACTGGTTTTGAACGAGAATTAAAACTGAAAATTGTGGAGGAAATTCATCTACGGACGCTTGTATAAAAGTGTATAAAAGTATATAATAATATATAAGGTGTGTTTCTACACTCATATACACTATTATACAAGATTATACATAATTATACAAAAAACTGACTTCGTCTTCTTCCTTGCGTCTTTTTTGAAATTTAACTCAAATCTTGCTCAAATCTACTCCAAATCACTTCAAATTTAAATTTTAAACTTCTTTTGATATTTTTAATCAATTGGAACAACACCCAATCCAAACAACTAACAAATTAAAAAAACCATTTTCAAAAGCAACGCTTTGAATGGTCTTCAATGATGGACTTTTACTCTTCAATTTTCTTACATTGCAAGTGGTGATACAAGAAGAGAAACATAAAATACAAAATATAAGGAACTATTAGGATATTATAAGATAATATATTATATATAGAACATATTTTATTAATTATTAAAAATATTAGTATGTTTTTTATAAAAATAATGAAAGGCATATATCTTTATACTTTTGTCGAATTCAAAATATAATTTAGTCAAAAATAATATTTTTTTAAAATTTTCAGTAAATATAAAATAAGAAAATTAATCAAATTTTATAGTAGAAATGAATATACGAAAAGAGGTGGATAAAGATAATTTTATAATATTTATATTTTTATTAATTAATAAATAAATTATAAATAAATAACAATCAAGAAGAATTTTAAACAGTATAACATAAATTTAGACAATTGAAAAATTTTAAACAATACAACATAAGTATAAAAATATATATTTCTAGAATAAGAGATATATACATATGTTCTACTAGAAGAGTAGTAGTATCAAAATATTAAGTCAGTTGATAAATTAATAAAAAATCACATTAAATGTATAGTACTAAGTATTTGCTAATTTAATACAGAATAAATAAGAAATAAACAATTTATTTAATTACTATAATGTTTTGTTTCCTTTAATTTTGTATAAATTTTCTTATATTTATGTACACTACATTAAATAATAAAATAATAACTAATATTTATTAAAATAATATAATATATTAGATCAAAATTATATAAAATTAATATTCCAACAAATTATTCGCATATTACGCGTACTCTAACACTAGTATATCTTGTCAACGTTACTGTATTAAACCAAAATAAAAAAAAACTGTTAGGAGAATTAAAAAAATCTAGAAAATAGTATAGAATCAGAAATATTCTGAGTCCACAAGTTTCTTGTGTGTCCTTAAGGAATTTTAACCCCCTCACACATTGCCAGGGTAATGGATTAAATCCTCCCAGGATAAAACGGAATAAACCTTCCTGCAACAGTGGCAATACAAACTGCAGGATACCAATGAACTCAAAGAACGGAGCAAAATCACACTTACGAATTTGAGAGAGAGAGAGACTGCGAATTAGGATGCAGTATATTCAGAAAGAAAGAAGTTCTGGAGTATTTTTCGTATGTAGAAAATGGAGCCTTGCCTCATAATTAATAGGCAATTATCATAAGAGGTGTCTGGAAAATGTGCCTTTTCAGAAGAATACATTGCCTGCCGCAGTTCTACTGCGGTCTCAGCAGAACCGCGGTCATAGAGGCTTTCTGCCTGCCGCAGGACTACCATGGTCGCGGCAGAACCACAGCCAAAGAGGCCATCTGAACCTTTAGCAGGGTTCTGGCGTATTTTCAGCAGTAATTTGGTATTTAATTAATTATTAAATAATTAAATAAATTTTGTCCAAAAATAATATTATTGATCGATCATTTGACAAATCTAAATCCAAATCCAAATCTAAATCTGAATCCGAAGCCGAAGCCGAGCCGAGCGAGCGACGATGACGGCGCGAGGGTTCATTCTCTTCAACTCCTTTTAAGAGTTTTAAGAAGTGATTCTATATATAAGCACACAAATGTGGTTGTCCCTCACCAATGAGGGACAAAGTGCAAGACAAAAGTTCACTTCTTCAAATTTTTATTTTTCCTCCATTTATTTCCCTCCATTTCCAATTCACACNTCTCCGTTTCCAATTCATACTTCTTCTACTTTAAGCTCCATGACTTAAAGTATAACAATCCCCCACATGAATGAGAATGACTGTATCAAGAAAGATCACAGATGAAAGCTATGTGATTTTGCAAGTAAGGATTAATTGCATCTGGATAAGTAGGTTCCCCTTTGAACTTTCTGTAGTGAACATATGTCGGATATACTCGGTCAATCAGTAGATTTGATATCTTTGAACCGTCGAACTTTAGGGTATACCTAGACAACCATATGTCACACACCAATCCTTAATACATTAGACCGGTTCCCTATTTCTTGCTTTCTTGTATTTTCCTTTTCTTACCAGATCAATTACTAATTGAGAAGATTAATTTCTGGGCTTTTCCGCACTAAATTGAGGAGATATATATATATATTTTTTTTGCAGCTTTAAAATATTGCGTAAATAAGTCAACTTACCTCGTTTTTGTATTCGTTTATTTGGTGCAAACACTGTGTGTAAGTAAATTTTTACCTGGTATAGTGATTTACGTAAGAAATCCCTATGACTTGATTTGAGGAAAATTCTTTTATGATTAGCGTGATGCCATTGATGAGTAATCATAGCAGGAATACTATTGTACTTTTATATTTGGAACATTTAACTTTAAACTTTTATTTTGTTTTAAGAAAATATGCTTGTAGTCGCCTAAATATTATGAATGTTTAAAGACTACAATTTGCATAAGACATATCCATACAAATCATCTAACGTATACAAGTTTCAAATATATTTCTTTCTTTCTTGAATTTCATGTTGTATCAAACTATGCCGAATAATGGTAAGAGTAGGAATTATACCTCCATATTTATAATTTATAATTTATCTCCTCAATATTGCAATTGTATCTATAATCCTTCTCTCTCGGATAAACCAAATTATACAAAATTTTATATCTAGATAATTAAGTACTTATTAAATGGAATTTTGACCACTAACCAAAACAGAAGAATTTAAACATGTGCTTACATTGATTATGTTGCTTACAGAGTGATATAAGGTTAAAAAAATATTCATTATTATAATGAAGGACATATAGTGGTGTTAGAATGTGATCTCAGCTGGAAAGTTTACAGACTCGCTGTGTTTAAGTTAGTGGACTGGATAACATAATATGGTAACATACATATGTATACCACATAAATAAAATTATAATAAACAAATAGTCATAAATTAAGAATAGTAAATAAATAAATAAATCAAATGATATCGTAAAAATACATATGCTAATTAAATTTCTTTACTTAATAAATAAAAGGAAAAATTTCACTAGAACAATCGAGCTCCATACTTTTCAATTTTATAGCTTATATTTCAATTTACAATCAACAAGCCCAAAAATAATAGGTTAAGATTCAATATTCAACTCAAATAGGTTCTACAAATTACTATTTAATTTTTAAAAAAAAATTCTCAAGCTTATAAATTATTTTTGGACCATTAACTATGACTCAAATATTAATTTAACAAATCAAATTCATTTAGATGGTGAAAATTTGATTTTTAACAAATTTAAATATGTGAGTTAAATTTCGAATTTGATTTTGTGAGAAATTTGGAGTGGGTGTTATTTAGACTTATTAGAAATAATATAAGGAGGTTGTATATAAAATTTAAAGTCATTTAATGGAGATTTGAACTGGTTTTGAACGAGAATTAAAACTGAAAATCGTGGAGGAAATTCATCTACGGACGCTTGTATAAAGGTGTATAAAAGTATATAATAGTATATAAGGTTTGTTTCTACACTCATATACACTATTATACAACAATATACATAATTATACAAAAAAACTGACTTCGTCTTCTTCCTTGCGTCTTTTTTGAAATTTAACTCAAATCTTGCTCAAATCTACTCCAAATCACTTCAAATTTAAATTTTGAACTTCTTTTGATATTTTTAATCAATTGGAACAACACCCAATCCAAACAACTAACAAATTAAAAAAACTATTTTAAAAAATAAAGCTTTGAATGGTCTTCAATGGTGGACTTTTACTCTTCAATTTTCTTACATTGCAAGTGGTGATACAAGAAGAGAAACATAAAATACATTGTCCTTGAAGCATATGTAGAAGATGTGAGAAGAAGAGAGTGTGAAAGCAATGGTTGTGAGAACAAAGAATTAACTTCATACCTTTTAGAAGAAATGGTTGTAAGAACACATATTTTGAATTTGCAAGTGCTTTCAAAATATGTACAATGTTGGCTAAGTGAGGTAAAACTTAAAAACATGGGCCATTTTTTGTTATGGTGTGAAGTCATATGTATTTTCTTGTAATTCTTTCTAAATAAAACTCATAATTTCATAATGAAAAATACAAAATATAAGGAATTATTAGGATATTATAAGATAATATATTATATATAGAACATATTTTATTAATTATTAAAAATATTAGTATGCTTTTTATAAAAATAATAACAGGCTTATATCTTTATACTTTTGACGAATTCAAAATATAATTTAGTCAAAAATAATATTTTTTAAAAATTTTCAGTAAATATAAAATAAGAAAACTAATCAAATTTTATAGTAGAAATGAATGTATGAAAAGAGGTGGATAAAGATAATTTTATAATATTTATATTTTTAATTAATTCATAAATAAATAACAATCAATAAGAATTTTAAACAGTATAACATAAATTTAGACAATTGAAGAATTTTAAACAATACAACATAAGTATAAAAATATATATTTCTAGAATAAGAGATATATACATATGTTCTACTAGAAGAGTAGTGGTATCAAAATATTAAGTCACTTGATAAATTAATAAAAAATTACATTAAATGTATAGTACTAAGTACTTGCTAATTTAATACGGAATAAATAAGAAATAAAAAATTTATTTAATTACAATAATGCTTTGTTTCCTTTAATTTTGTATAAATTTTCTTATATTTATGTACACTACATTAAATAATAAAATAATAACTAATATTTATTAAAATAATATAATATATTAGATCAAAATTATATAAAATTAAAATTCCAACAAATTATTCGCATATTACGCGTATTCTAACACTAGTATATCTTGTCAACGTTACTGTGTTAAATCAAAATCAGAAAAAACTGTTAGGAGAATTAAAGAAATCTGGAAAATAGTAGAGAATCAGAAATATTCCGAGTCCACAAGTTTCTTGTGTGTCCTTAAGAAATTTTAACCCCCTCACACGTTGCCAAGGTAATGGATTAAATTCTCCCAGGATAACACGGAATAAACCTTCCTGCAACAGTGGCAATACAAACTGCAGGATACCAACGAACTCAAAGAACGGAGCATAATCACACTTACGAATTTGAGAGAGAGAGACTGCGAATTAGGATGCAGTATATTCAGAAAGAAAGAAGTTCTGGAGTGTTTTTTGTGTGTAGAAAATGGAGCCTTGCCTCAGAATTTATAGGCAATTATCAGAAGAGGTGTCTGGAAAAGGTACCTTTTCAGAAGAATACGTTGCCTGCTGCGGTTCTACCGTGGTCGCGGCAGAACCACTGTCATAGAGGCTTTCTGAATCTGCCTGCCGCAGTTCTACCGCGGTCGCGGCAGAACCGCGGCCATAGAGGCCCTCTGAACCTTTAGCAGGATTCTGGCGTATTTTCAGCAGTGATTTGGTATTTAATTAATTATTAAATAATTAAATAAATTTTGTCCAAAAATAATCTTATCGATCGATCCAAATTTAAATTCAAATCCGACGCCGAAGCCGAAGCTGAAGCTGAAGCCGAGCCGAGCCGAGCGAGCGACGACGACGGCGCGAGGGTTCATTCTCTTCAACTCCTTTTAAGAACTTTAAGAAGTGATTCTATATATAAGCACACAAATGTGGTTGTCCCTCGCCAATGAGGGACAAAGTGCAAAACAAAAGTTCACTTTTTCAAATTTTCATTTCCCCTCCATTTTATTTCCATCCATTTTCAATTCACACTTCTTATACTTTAAAGCCTCCTGGCTTAAAGTCCAACAATCCCCTACATGAATGGGAATGGATGTATCAAGAAAAATCATAGATGAAAGTTATGTGATTTTGCAAGTAAGGATTAATTGCACCTGGATAAGTAGGTTTCCCTTTGAACTTTCCGTAGTGAACATATGTCGGATATACTCGGTCAATCGGTAGATTTGATATCNTCCTTAATCGTCTTTTGTTTCTCATTGTTGTGTTCGTTTTAGCCATGAACACCGCCTGGTCTCATAAGTGCGTAGAGAATTGGCCTTACAGAGTTCTCATTGAAGCGGCTTCCACTTCACACTTACATAAGTGATTCCTAAACATGTAATACTTTAGATTGACACTATTTGATAACTACCACATTAAACTTAGGTAATCATTAAAGAACGTGTAAAGTTCTATCCTTGTTACTGAACATTGTCTTCCTCACGAGAAGGGACCAAAGATTTTACTTTGAAAATGTTGAACCGGTCAATCACAACTTTGTTTGAGCTCCTTGAACCTAGATCTCGGAACATCCAAAATTCTAGGTAGAGTTACCGCCAT
>MU718722.1:42580-63139 GCA_026770625.1 Nicotiana glauca
ATTCTTATGTCCAAACGCCCACTTAGTAAACATTTTATGTCAATTTTTGGGTAATAAATAGTCAAAAAAGAAAAGGAAAAAATAAAAAGCGAATGAGTATGAGTCTATTTTTAATTTGTTAGTCAAAAGTTGGAACCTTGACCATGGTTAGGTACACTATATTTTCTGTCTCTGTCTCTGTGTCTGTCTTTGTCTCTCCAAAGCAATTGTTTGCGAGCACCGGCAAACTTCTCCCTTTATCTCTCTCTCTCAGATCACTGCTTCATTTAACAGATCCTCTTAGGTCAGTACATTTTTTAGCTCAATCTTTAACTTAATATAAACTTTTGTGTATATATATATGTAAAGTTGCTGCCCCTTATTTATTTATTTATTTATTTTGTTTGAGGGTTTAAATTTCCATAGGTTTTTAGGGCTGGGATTGAATGTTAGTAAATGGTGTGTTAAGTTGACTGTTTTAAATGCAAATGAAGTGGAAATGTAAAGTGGGTAGCTCTATTTATGTTTGTATAAATGTAAAGTTGCTGCTTTATTTAAATGTTTATGGGGTTAATTTCTCAAAAGGTGTTAGGGCTTGGAGTGTTTCAGAATCAAGAATGTTAGTGAACAGGGTGTTGAATTTACTACTTTAACTGTAAAAGAAGAGGAAATTAGAAAGTGGCTAGTTTTATTTATGTTCTTATGTAGCTTATATTTATTTACAGGGGGTGGGGTAAATCTTGAAGTGGTAGTGTTAATCTTAGAAAATTTAAATGGGGATGTAGTCATTTCTTTCTTAATTTGCAAGTGGTTGTGATGTGGGTTTAATTTCCTGCTCAATAGTCATAATATCATGAAATGTAGTTACCAACATTGAAATGAACGGCTGCAAACTCGGTGGAATGTGTATAAAGGATAGTTGGGATGCATACAAGCTGGCCCGGAAACTACTGTTATAGAAAGATAGAGGATTCATGCAATCTGTCTTAGCATTGAGGCTCAGTTAATTGATTGTTTAATGATGCATTGTCATTTGCGAATAAATGGGACTAGGTTGGTTTTGGGGCCTTAGAGAGTGATATTAAGGGCACCTATTAGTTATTACTGTAGGAAGAAACACTCCTGCTCAAAACAATTGCTTTCCCTATGGATTAGAAACATAACCATTAAAAAGTAGGTTGTTGCATTGTCATTCTTGATGGTTTGCCGTAAACATTTCATCCACAATTTGACCATCAATTCTATAGCAGGTTTCAACCTTTCCGAGTCTTCTTCCAACAATGAAATTTTGAACTTAGTTTCCAAATCCCGCACATATCATTTTCATATATTCCTTTTGTATAATTGCCTTATTTAACTCTGAGAGAGGTGTGGGTGTGTGGGGGTGGGGGTTATCTTGGACTTCTATTAGATTGAGGTGCAAACATGTAACCACAGGGACACATTTTGGTGAATTCTTTAAATAAAACTGAATTGGACGTGCAGTAAAGTTTTTTTCGAGTATAATTACCTTATTATCTTTTCCTTGTCTGCCTCTCTGAAAATAAGGTATACATGGATATCATAAAGGAGTTGCTGCAAAAGATTTGAGATCTCTAGCTTGACTATCACACAGGCCTATGCTGTGTGTGGTATTAGAAAACATGGGCTTGTTGTGCAGCAGAAACAAAGGCTACAATCAAGCCGATGATGAGGAAAATACTCAGGTATGAGTTATGCGAAATAGATTTGGAATTTTGGTAATTGTACATAGTGCTGTCTTTAAGCTAGGAGAGCAAAGAATCTATTTTCATCTTGCTTAATGCATAAGCACCAGTGTCCTTACTAGATCATGCGTCTACAGACTGCAGATATAGAAAGACGTATTGAGCAAGAAACAAAGGCGGACAAGCATATCCAGAAACTTCTTCTACTTGGTAAATCAGAAAAATTAGTCTTCAATTGTCCTATGATCTAGTCATTTCTTACTGTTAGCTTTTCCTTTTATGTCACCATATCAATGTAGTGATTCACGATTTCTATAGACATCTTTCACCTAAACCTGTTAAATTTGAGGAAAGCAAAAGATTTTTGATCTTTTTTGAAGCTTACTGTTGTGTGTTTTGCCGTATGATTAAACTTACTATTGTGTGTTTTCTGGTCTATATCCTGTTTGACTGTGTTTGCTAAATGCTGATCTTTCTGTTGTTTCAAGGTGCCGGAGATTCGGGGAAGTCAACTATTTTTAAGCAGGTAAGAGATCTTATGATTAATCTTTCACGATTTCATTATTCTCTAAATGTTCATGATAATGTATTTCTTTTAACTCCAGTGTCCTCTATTTATTTTGCCATGCAGATAAAACTTTTGTTCCAAACTGGCTTTGATGAAGCAGAGCTAAAGAACTATATCCCTGTCATTCATGCCAATGTCTATCAGACAATAAAAGTACGGAATACTTGAAAGGGTGTGTTGGTTATTTCCCTTTTTGCAAAATAGCTGCTGCTTGTTAGAGACGTGCATATAGAAATATCATTCACATGCTTTATAACGCGGGTTGATTAGTGATGTCATGGAAACTGACATTCTTACATGGTGGTTGTTTGGTGGCATGGCAGGTATTACATGATGGATCAAAGGAATTAGCTCAAAGTGAATTAGAGGCCTCAAAGTATCTTCTATCAGCTGAAAATAAGGTTTTTCTTATTCGTTCATTGTGCAATTTCCTTGCTTTTCTTGCTTATTATTACCAGATATTTGGGCTATCATCTTGAAGTCATTTAGACAAGGGAAACCCTTGAAAGTGAGGACATGTGATTGCTTGTCTTGCTTAGCTGCATGAACATAATAACGTATTTCTTTGCACCAGGATATCGGCGAGAAGCTTTCAGAAATTGGAGGCAGGTTGGATTATCCTCACCTGACTAAGGATCTGGTGCAGGATATTGAAGCTCTTTGGAAAGATCCTGCTATTCAAGTAATCTTGCTTTGCTTAAGCCCTTTGATGACTTTATTTCAGTGTCAAGTACTTTTTTAAGGCTTGATGATTTGGATTATGATAATTGTTTTTACTTATATAATTAAATGATTATTGATAATTGAAACAATCAATTCATTGAAGTCAATCAATCAACTATGCCTCAATCCGTAGCTAGTATTTAAAACAAAAACCAAACTAGTGGGGTTTTCGCGATGATCTTCTATATATTCTGCTCTATTGGGGCCATTTCACATTTCATTTCAATACCACTTTTTCTTTATCTGTAAGTCAAGTTCAGTAGTTCTACAAAACTAAAGGTTTCTTAAATCTCACTCTTATTCCTAATTCTAATGTTGAAAACCAGCAACTACTGATCCTTATTCCTATATAGTTGGAGTTGTCTATTTGGATCATTTGTTTCCATCATGTTCTAGTGTTAACTCAGTTCACAATATTCCTAGATATCATAGATCTTTTAGATAAGCACCCTAGGGCGGCCTAGTGGTCAATAAAGTGGGTGCAAAAACTGGTATCAAATTCCGCCGGAGATAAAAAGCATTAGGTGTCTCTTCCTATTTGCGTAAGCCTTGGTGGATAGAGTTACTCAATACATATGCTGGTGGGAGGTATCAAGAACTCGGTGGTATAATCGAGGTGAGCGCAAGTTGGTCCAGACACCACCGTTATAAAGGAAAATCTTTTCAGATAACCTCTCTCCGTGTGATTCTATACCTTGCCCCTTTTTAGCACCTTCAATCACTAAAGTCATGCCTACAGATTGGTGAATTTGGAGGGATGACTTAATAATCTCACTTTCTCACATTTTATTCTGTATGTATGTTATTTGCACTTTCTCTGCCTAAGCATGAGTGGGCAGAGCTACCTAACACCTATTTTGATGGGGGGTAACAAGTATCGGTGAAATAGTTGAGGTGCAAGTAAAATGGCCCAAAAACCACCTTCATAAAAAATGTATGTTACTTGCACCTTCTGTCTGAGGTGATCATTTTAATTTTGTCTGGATTTGTAAGATTGCAATTTCGTTATAACTTTCGCATTTCTAAGACACTCATCTTGATGATACGTTGGGCCTTAACCTTCATTCCCACATTACCGGTCTTTGCCTTCACGTTATTGGATAAGTCCCTATCACATAATTTTTTTGTAGTATGCCTCCACATCAATCATCTGATCTAACTCTATGTGCTACATCTTTATCTGTAATGCCATTCTCCTAGAAGATTGAACCCATATTTGAATAGTTTGCATTAAAGCACCACAATCATTCACTTTACCTTCATTTTTCTTGTGCGGGCTACACTGGCAATGCATATAATACTGTCTTACTTTATTTATCCCAAAATCCTTATTCTCTAGATCGCTTCTCCATAGTTCTAGCCTATAATTTTATTTAAGTAAATCACTTAGAATTTGATTTTTTCATACAATGGCCAATCAGAGATTCTGATTACTCAGCCTGATGGTGAAAATCCAAACTACGTGAACCCTTAATCTTTTTTCGAGTATCCCAGAAAAGATTAACTTTTCATACTCTGATAGAGTTTTCTTTCTTTCTTGTAGGAAACTATTTTACGTGGTAATGAGCTCCAGGTTCCAGATTGTGCCCATTATTTCATGGAAAACTTGCAGAGATTTTCTGATATAAATTATGTCCCATCAAAGGTAAGAAATAGAGACTGTATCATGTATGCTTTCGTTTCTGTATACCGATTATATTAACTGAAATATATGGAACTGGAATGCTATTGAAATAAATAGAATATAGGAAGTCTTGAGACTCTGAGTTAGTATGTTTTACAGTTCTACCAGTAGAACAGAAGATTAACAACAAGTTGTGCATTGGTTGTATACCAGCTCTTTAATCAATGAGGTATTTTCCAATTAAGAGTTCGCTTTCATTGCAATAATAAAAATCTGTTCTACTTTTCATACTGAATTTTCGAAGAAAAAAGCCATCTGTACTTTAACCCAATGATAAAACTATCCTCTACATGATGTTGAAGTCACAGTTGTTGATAGCAGTTTTGGCCCAGATGCATTATTAGAACTATTTTACCATTAGGATTTTGGTCCTAGGGGTGTCTATGTTAACCGAAAAGAATACTAATCTTGACATACAGAGCTTTGGTAGGATGGGCCAAACCAGTTTTCTTTCTGATCTCATTTTAATCCACCCGTTTGACACCCCCAGTGTTGGTCAAATATTTCAAAATTCAGACTGCAACTTTCTAGAGTCAAATACGACGTCGAGCGCCCAAGATACTTGCTATACACAGTACACTTGCCCTTGCTTATCACTTATGCCTGTATCTAATTTTCTATTACACTAGTGGTGTTCTTTCTATAGGCAGTGTAAGTGTAGGAAGTACAAGTGTTGCCTGTCTATTGTTGGTTAGGAAAAGTGTGGTCCATCAATTAAGTTCTCATTGTGCTATTCAATTACTCTTAATTGCTATAATTTCTTTCGTCATATAGAGCTTGTTGAATTGTATCTCGTGAATTGTATAAACTTCCTTATCAAAATATGGGATGTCGTTATCTATTTATTATGCCTTTATACACTCCTTTAAGTGCAGGCTAGATACATTTCCCTGCCAAGCACGTCAAAATTCTTTGATGATGATGGCTGTGATACTTTAACAAAGGAATACTGTTTGTTCCATTTTTGTTGAATTGTGTAGAACTCCTCATTTACAAAATTAAGCTGTTAGCATGGAAACCGTTTGTTTTTTCAATTGTCTTTAACACAATTTCCCTATATGTATAGTCGAGTAATCATTTTTCCTGTTATATTGTAGGAGGATGTTCTTTTTGCCCGAATTCGAACAACTGGTGTCGTTGAAATACAGTTCAGGTGAACTTCACGCATCCTTGAGCTGTCCTTGTATCGATTAACTAAAACCTCACTTTTAGTGGTTTATATACATTTTGATCTCTTACTGCAGTGTTGGCTTAGATGCTTTTTTATGTGTCAAGTCTTAGCCACCCTGTTTAAATGCTATTGATCTAGTTTAATGCAGTTGCGGGTTATCTTCATTAGGTTCTGCCTACTTATGCATATCTCTTCCCCAACTTTCGTCTAGTCTCTTTGTCCCTCATCTATTGACTAAGTGCCTAATCATTAGGTGCATTTATATGTCCTTAAATTTCTTGATTATTAATCATTTTATACTTGTAATGCACCGATTCTTGTGGTCCTCCAACGATGCAATTGCTTATAACCTTTTCTATTTTCCCCCTCCCTCAACCCCCTTTAAGACACTTTTGTATTCTATCTAGTTTGGGTGAAAGGCCTAATAACTACTAAAATATTTGCAGCCCAGTTGGAGAGAACAAAAAAAGTGGAGAAGTATATAGGCTTTTTGATGTTGGAGGTCAGAGAAATGAGAGAAGAAAGTGGATTCATCTATTTGAAGGTGTCACGGCAGTCATATTTTGTGCCGCTATTAGTGAGTAAGATTTCTGCTCCTAGCTTTCTGATATTTCTAAAATCATTTGCTTCAAGTAAATCCAATTTCTACTTGATCATAAGTAGCAATACAGGGATTGTGTAGCTTTCCAGACTGAGGAAGAAAATTAAAGTTAGTTAATGTAGGTCAAAAGGATTTTGAATTTGTCAGTAAAGGAAATGTGGCAACTGCATACTTCTTGTTGTTCTATTTTTTTTTCAGTCATTTATTATTGTTCTATTATTCACTTCAGGTATGATCAAACTCTATTTGAGGATGAAAGAAAGAACCGAATGATGGAGACCAAGGAACTCTTTGAGTGGGTCTTAAAGCAACCATGTTTTGAGGTCAGTTTTTCGTTGTCTACTAGAAGGCCGATGCTTGGTTGCGAACTTGAATTTTATATCCATCTTTATCAACGTGTACTTATGGCTCTTCTAGTTCTATGCTTTTGCATCACCTTTTTCATCAAAAAAGAAAAAGAAACTTTTGCATCAACTTTTTGGGGGTTTTCAAAAAAAACAAATGAAACCAATTATGAAGCTTACGCTTTATTGTTTGTGCAGAAAACTTCCTTCATGCTATTTCTCAACAAATTTGATATATTTGAGCAGAAGGCTCTGAAAGTAAGTACATATTATCTAGTGGTGGTGTCTTGTCCTTGGAACCATTCTTTTTGTCTAAGAATGATATCCCATGGTTATAGGTGCCTCTGAACGTCTGTGAGTGGTTTAAAGATTACCAACCAGTTTCAACAGGAAAACAAGAGATCGAGCATGCTTATGAGTAAGCTTTCTCATGTGCAGCACTTTTATATATGAGTACATGTTACTGATTCCACTGATGCATTCGTTGGGCTCTATAAAAGTACTTTTTTGGTCCCAAGACATATGTAAGCTCAATACACGCACACACATAGAGACACTTATTCATTTGCTCAAAGATTTTTCCTGCTTAGACACTATATCGTGGTTGTTAATTCATCTATTCTTTAGCTATTTTCAGTCTATTTTCTGCCTTTTGGCTCTACCATTATTTTGGGTCTTGGGGATGTCGGGGTAGAGTCCTTACTCTTTCCTTTAAAACTGTTGCTCAATTCATGTGCTGAATGAACGCTCTATATTTCAATGATCTACACTTTAGGTTTGTAAAGAAAAAATTTGAGGAGTCATATTTCCAATGCACTGCACCGGATCGTGTGGACCGAGTCTTTAAGATATACAGAACCACAGCCCTTGATCAGAAGCTTGTTAAGAAGACTTTCAAACTGGTAGACGAGACGCTGAGAAGGAGAAACCTCTTTGAAGCAGGTTTATTATGAAATTCTTTAAATTTTGGAAACAGAAATGTTCATACTCTGAAAGATGCATACAAGTGTGAGGTTCAAACACAGAAGAATAGGCTACTGGCGTATCAATATCCAATTCCACTATTTAAAGTTTTGTCAATGTTAGGTCTCTAAGCACATATTTCTTTCTATATTCCTGGTGGTCTTATGTTGTATTTACCGAGCAGATGTTCCAAAACAAAAATTGATATTCAAGTATATTCAATCGATGTTCATTTTGTTGAATCTTGTGGTCAATCTCACATCTCGAGTTGTACATGCATCGTTAGTCTCCTTTTGCTATCTCGTGATTTATTTACTTTATTGTATAGCTCTTGCTAGCTTATGTTATAAGAGTGTTGCTATTCTAGACACTTGTTCTAGATTTCTGACTATTTTCCATGATATTTTTGCATCTGTTTTGGCTTAGAAGTCAATAAAGCGGGTGAAAACTATGGAGAACAAAGTGCAAATTCTAGCTGACAGAAAATATTGCTAAGTGTTATAAAATAATAAAAGAACAAGAGCAATATTGCAGAGAAAGAGAGAGAGAATTCTTATTGAATTTTGGGATGATTTACAATGGAGTAAGACCCCTCTATTTATAGGGAAAAAATGATTTAGTCACAAAGTAAAACTCTCTACAAGATAGACACTCACTCCAAATAGAATTCTATTCATAATACTCCTCCTTTAATGTCTACTCAATAAGTAATGTGCCTCATTAAAACCTTAACTAAAATAAAATTCAATGGGAAAAAAAATTCTAGAAAGGAAAAAGAGTACACATGTTTAGAAATGCGCCCTTTTTGTTGCCTCGTTAAAAACCTTGCAAGGAAAACCCAGTGGGACAAAACCTTGTAAGAGAAAAAGAGTACAACGCGCATTAACTCCCCCTGATGAAAGCATCAATTCACATCCTTGAGCATTCACATCCCAATCTTGTTCACTAGCTTCTTGAAGGTTGACGTCGACAATGATTTTATATCAGTTTCAATGTATTTTCATAATGACATAACATAGAGATTTCTTCATTCATATATTCAGGTACCTGAATCTCTCATGATATATTATGAAATGTTATGTTATGTGATCTTCTAGATCACTTGCCTCCTTTATTATGATCATTTTGATCATTTGCTCATCTTCTTTATCAAGACGTTTATTTGAAACCGATTGTCTATACGCTTTAAGCTTACCATAGACTTTGTCCTTCTAGGACTTAATACGAGCATTTCCAATGAGAATATAATTACTTTCTTAGGGTCAGCAAATGCGTCTGACATGCTTTGCAATAAATTGCACATGAATTATCCTTTTATGAACTTCAAGTTCATATTATTTTATTCGAGGATCTAGATGTATAAATGATAATTCATTCCATGTAACTTTTTCTCAACTGTTGTATCTTGTCTCCCCCTCATGTTAGAAAAACTAACTTGTTTCCTCAACTTTGAGAACTCATCTTTGTGCGTTATGGTGTTAATCAAAATATACACCGCACATAAATAATAATAAGATGGAATTATTTGGTTCCTGACCCTGAACCACTTGTGAGGGGAGAAAATAATATACTTTGGTATATAACGTATATCAAACTGATATAGATAACTTTGTTCTCACAAGCAATAGTTTAGCTATTAAGTGGAGGCACTCAATAAATTATTTTGCTAAACCAACTGTGATGTAGACCAACTTATCAAGATGAACTTCTTGAATAGAAAATCTGGAATATGCTCTAAATTAAATTATTGAGCAAGTTACCTCGCAAACACCAGGTTGCGGGTTAATAATAATCGCACATGCAACCATCTCATAGATGCATCTTATGTGGTATACATGCCAGGTGAATGGGCCCTATTCACCTTTGATATTTCCAGCATTCATGGGATTCAATCCCAATTTTAATTGGTCTACTAATTAATGAGAACAAGCAATGTAAGAGAATTCGTAAAGAACTTTCTAGTTCTTTAATATTTACCCATGTGAATTCTCTTTTATTTTTGCACATCATACTTAAATTGATATGGCTAAACCAATTATGCCAACTGAATAAATTATCAATATTGATAAACTTCAGATTTACACCATGATGTGTGCAATTATGAATAAACTCTAAGTTTATTACGATATGGGTTTTATATCAATAAAATATCCACTTCATTGTGGTATTCTTTTATTTATGTAGTACAAATTGGAGAATAAAGCGGGTAGCTTTTCACATACATATTATCCCGCTACAAGTTGTAGTAATAGAAGATATTAAATTTTTCCTTTATTTATAGTCTCAATATAATCAACCGCTTTCGCGAATACTTTGGAAACTGAATATGTTTCTTTGAGACTTACTACAACACAATACCTTATTGGTAATCAATTGTATTTCTCCAAAATAGTGGTAATTGGCTCTTCCAAAGCTCTCAATTAATTTTGTACTACCACATATTCATCAACACCCATATGGTGAATATCTCTTTGAAAGAGAAAGTTATACCATTATGGTTATGGTCAAAATTAAATGTGCAAGTTCTATTCTTGCATTATCGTTATCTTTTAATAATCACATTACCAAAATATTTTGGCGTACAGTAGGTACGTGACCAATGACCATTCATGCCATAATAATGACATTATTTTCTTATATCATCTCAAACCTCCTTCTAGAGGTGAGTGTGGTATATTCGCTACCACTAGCACGTTCATATTCTTTGAAGAATGAATATGTATTCGTAAATCAGATGTTGTCACATTCACATCATGAATGGACCATAATCATCTATATGTGCTTTATAAAATCTCATGTCAAATCGATGACAAATATTACTTTCACATAGTGAAGGATTATTTTGAGAATCCTTATTATTCTCAGTATCACAATGATGACGATTATAATTTCGTCTATTGCCACGTCCACTTCTATTGATACCTTCATAGTAATAATTTTGTCTTCTTTCAGACTTATCACATACTGCTATCACATTCTCTAAAGGGAATGAGAATGGAGCAAATTCAATGGGACGAGTTTTCAATTCTTTGCCCACAATCATACATGAATTTAATCATGGCAAGGCATAGAAATTTTACCACTTTGGGTGGTTATAATTTCTTTCAAACTCCATTAGAGTTGCAAACAAAATTTTTCGTCTTTGCTTGTATTTAAAATCAAATTATAGAATGTCAAGAATTTGAAAGAGAAAAGTAAAATACTTACCTTAAATCCAGAATTTAATCATGAAGTAAGTTCATAGAACAATTGATAATGATTATGCTCAATCCCAAAGCTTCTACTCAATTGGTTAGAGTCTCGTGCTGATAACGTGTTATAAAATAATAAAAGAACAAGAGCAATATTGCAGAGAAAGAGAGAGAGAATTCTTATTGAATTTTGGGATGATTTACAATGGGGTAAGACCCCTCTATTTATAGGGAAAAAAATGACTTAGTCACAAAGTAAAACTCTCTACAAGATAGATATTCACTCCAAATAGAATTCTATTCATAACACTAAGTGATTTCTTTCCATCTGCTGAAAACTTTGGTGGATAGAGTTAATCTGTACCGTGTTTGGTCGAAGGTGATAGGTATTTACGTTATGTGATCCCCTCATTCTCATAGTTCCATATGCTGAATATAGTAATTTCCCTTTCTTCTTTTGGTTGACACATTATATTGCAATGTGCACAGGACAGGGTCAAGTGTTGGATGAAATTGTTTGCTACTCCCTCCGGTCCAAAATAAGTGATTTTTTGACCTTTTTCTTGTGGTCTAAAATAAGTAATTTTTTCAGATTTCAAGAATGAATTAATTATTTTTTCCTACATTGTCCTTGGAGTAAATGGTATTGGAATATGTGTTAGGAGTGTTTATGTGATATAATAAAGGTTAATATGGTCAATTCTATTGCTAATTAATGCTAAAAGGTAGATTTCTTAATCTGTGTGAAAACATCTAAAAAATTACTTATTTTGGACCGGAGGGAGTATAAAGCTATTTTTAAGGTCGACTTACTATATTCACGATCTAGTCTATTTTGTCAAATATTTGAAGATTTCCGTTGGAGCATGTTATATTTTAGTTTTTAAATATTGATCTGATCATCGGTATTTGCATGTACTGACCTCAATTTGAAATATTCTAACTTAGTCAGAATCCTTATATAATAACATTTCACTATAAAAGCTAAGATTTTCGGGAATTAATTTTATGTTATGTTATAATATATGTTCTATATAATAACATTTTACTATAACATTCAAAAATATTCGGAACTGTAGTTTGATGAGCATTTCAAGTGACAAAATGGTACTCCATCTTCAACTTTTATATTTAAACACAACTTCAGTTACTCTTTTATATCCCCTTTTTTCCAACCAAACATTATCTAAACGCCTACTTAATACATGATATACTTTTAGATGCATTTCATGCTTATGATGTGCGAAAGTATGACTTGGACTAAATTGAAATATTATTTCAAAATATTCACTCACTTAAAATCAAGTATAGTCTCTGTCTGAAATCAGTGATAAAGAGAAGTAACAATTAAAGATCAAAGTTTGGAAAGTTTTCATGAGTTCACGTGACACTCTTTGACTTTACAAAATTTTAACATCAGCAAGTTGCTTTAACCAACAACTCCTAATCCTTATCCGTTACTAATTTATTGTATTAGCTGATGTTAATCATTTTGTATATATGTCCGTCGTGTTATAGGCTTGGAGTTCAGAGTTGTTAGTGTAGTAGCGACTAAATGTTCATAAGTTGTTGTTTTAGTAGAAATTGCATAAGTTTGTGTTCAAGGGGTTTAGGGCATGGGTGATGCATGAATCCAACTTGCAGGCATTTCGCTTAAAGCTTATACTAAAAAGATTATTTGCACTCGATGTTTTGTACAAACTTAATGAATATATTACAAGTGTTTTTGCTTATACTCTTATCATAAATAATTAATTAATCAATACACATTCTCTCCTCAATTTGTTATGTATCCATGATAGATAAATTAATATATTTTAAAGTAAACATCGAGTAAGAATAAATTTGGCTTAACCTAATAGAGTCGGTGAATTCTTTTTAATTGCCATGGTTGATACAAATAATTCTAGTAAGTAATTGATGGTCTATCGGAAACAACCTCTCTACCCTTTCAGGGGTAGAGGTAAGGTTGTGTACATCTTATCCAGAGGCGGATCCAAGATTTTCGGAGGATGGATTCACTATTATTTAAAAAAAAAAATTAAACCAAAAGGTTGGTAGGGGATTTGATCCCCTGACCTTAGGCCGTTGGAAATAAAAGACCAAAACCAATGCACCACTAAGTCTCTTTTGATCATAGATTCCATAAGTATATATATCTATTTTTGCTAAATTATGTACATCATATATATACTTTAACCCGAGGATCACTACGTGAACCATGTAAAACATGATAGATCCGCTCATGATCTTATCCCTCCCATACCCCACTTGAGAGAAATTACCGAATGCTGCTTGACAAGCTCTTGTTCGTATGACCAATAACCAAATAAGCTTGCTTGGCAAGTCTTTTTATCGGGGTCTTTTCACAAATACTCATATTTGAAGTCGTCATTGAAGTTATATCCAAAATAGTACTATTTAAAAGGCATAAATAATAACTTCACCCTTGTGTACTTTGTACGATATTTTGCCTATTGGATTAAGTACGTGATTAGAGCACATGTTTGAGTCACATGAAAGTAGTCGATAAGTATTACATATTAAAAATTACTTTTAAGATATGGTTTATTTTAATAAGTAATTATATGTTTTGATAATATAACTGCTACAATGGTAACATTCAGTTATTTTAATGTGTTAATTTTTTTAGAAACGATTTTAATATTATTATGAATAAGGTTTAGGAACAATAGGAATTGCTTAGAATTTCTATTTAATTAGATTCTTATAGTTTCCCTTGATTGTCGATTGATCAAATGTAGCAGATCTAGTCCGCTGGGCTAAAGAAGTGAAGGAAAGGGTCCAGTGGGTATTGGGCCTGTTTGGAAGATCTGACAAATAGTTTTATTATTTTCATTTGAGTCCTTTTAGATTAAGTAGTCTTTTAAATTCTCTAAAGTTGTTGTTTTCTACAACAACACGTGTCTTATCCTTAGCAATTGTAACGTTAGAATAGTACCTAGTCTGTCATATTTTAATTGGTGCAGTACATTAGTCACAACAGGTGAAAACATCTATACAGAGTCCGTAATAGTAGTGTAAAAGGCATCTTTTGGAATGAAAATCTTTCTTTAAATTTTCTATCATTTATTTCCTTAAACAATTCATCTTTTCAGTAGCTGTTACGTTACAATTGGTATTTAGAGCCAGGCTTTCCGTCAGAATTCCTTCAAAAATGGTAAATAAGGATAAAGCAACTGATGATGGTTGAAAAAAGATAGAGCTTCAATTATAAGCTTTTATGAGTGAATCACAGAAAAGTATGGAGGTCTTGGAGAAAAGCCAAGCTAGTTTGAATGCTGAAGTAGCACAAAGGCAGGAGGAAAACAATGGACGTTTAGATATAGTATTAAGCCATATGAAGTCCGAAAGAAGGTTAGATAGGACTGCTTCTGGTAGGTCTGTGGCTGCCGTAGCTTTGGGTGAGTCAACAACACCAAGAGGAGAATCTTCGGTAGGTGGAAGTTTCAGACCAAATCAGTCACCGTGACACCGGCTTCTTCTTTCGCTGGAAGGGGTATGTCCTTCACTGCAGCTCCCCTCAATCCTAATATAACCTTGCCCAAAAATCAGTTTCTATCTTTTTCTTTGTATCCCCCAGCCCCCATGTATCTTACCAACCCAGCTATAAGCACTAACTTTGCTTCACTACCCGTTTCTTTTTCAAATCCAGTGGTGTCAATAAATTTCACAACAACATAGCCCAGTACTTATGTTAACCCTGTTACCACCCAAGGACAGTATACACCTACCACTTTCCTTCCTCCTTTAGCTTACCAGGCTATTATGAATACTTCTTTTAGGCAAACCAACTCACAAAATAATATTCCAATTAATTCCTTGACACCAAACACAAATAACACCTTTCGAGGGCCAAAGGTTAAGCTAACATTCCCGGAGTTCGATAACAATAATTCCCGAGGTTGAATTAGGAGGTGTGAGATTTTTTTTGAATTATACCAAATTTCTCCTGTTGATAAGATGATTTATATTGCTGTCCATATCAAGGAAAAGATGGATACTTGGTTTGATGTGTACATGATGGAACACAGAGGGGTTATATCCTGGGAAATCTTTTGCTTGAATGTGTGCCGTAGGTATGAGAACATTAAGCCCATGGACATGTTATTGAGTTCAACAAGTTGCAACAGTAGGATGACGTGGAGAGTTACTTTAATAAGTTTGAAGAATTAAGATTCTACTTATTAATAGTTAACCCTTCACTCAATGAAGCTTATTTTGTATATTGCTTTGTTGGTGGGCTGAAATCTGATTTAGAATCAATGGTGAGGGCCTCAAATCCTCAAACGATGATGGACACAGTCAAAATAGCCAAACTTCAAATAAGAAGGTCCAACCACCCAGAAATTCAAATACCATACCTAGAATCACTTATCCTCCAAGCCCAAAAGCATCTGTAACCCACGTCCCAAAAAGCTTACTACTAGTAGTAACCCACAATCACTTGAACTTAACCAAGGTCCCGGTGTTGGAAACTTTGAGAGAAAATAAATTATGTTACAATTGTCATAAAAAGTATTTTCCAGGACACAAGTGTAGAACCAAAGCACTCAATACTTTAGAAGGGAATGAAGGAGAAAAAAATTGTGGAAGTTGGAGAAAGTTCAGAGGCTAAGATCGAACAAGAAACAGGGAAAATTAAAAATGAAGTTGAGGCAGGGGTAAGTCTAATTGAAGATGAAGTAGATGAAGAAGAAGCTGTCATTAGCATGTTGGAAGGCCCATTTCAAAGTCTAACAACCATTAAAATTTCAAGCTTACTTAAGAGTGAATCAATTGTGGTCCTAGTAGATTGTGGGGCTACTCATAGCTTCATAGACCCCCATTTGACCCAAAGCTTGAACCTAAACATACAGCCATTGCACAGACCCATGGGAGTTAGAGTTACTAATGGTGATGTAATGTTGAGCAAAACAATCTGCAGGAAAGTACGTTGGCAAATGCAAGGGGAAGGATTCGAATTTGAATTTAGGCTAATGAAAGTGGGAGTTTGTGATTTATTGCTAGGAATGGACTGGATAAACATGGTAGCCCCAGTAGTTTTACACACCAGGCTAGTGTTACTTTTATAAGGGGAAGTAGGATGGTAACTCTAATTGGCTATCAAGACTCTTCTGGGTTCGGCCAAAGTGATGCAAGACCTATTTCTGGACTTCTGCGAAATGGAGGATGCAATTGGGTGGCCCAAAACTTCCATGTGGAATCAGGAGGTGATGATTTTGAAAATATTCCAGCCCAAGTACATGAGATTTCGAACCACTTTTCATTCATTTTTAAGGAACCAACTTCATTACCTCCAACCCGTCTTTGTGACCATGCAGTTGAGTTAATTCCTGATTCAAGGCCAGTCAATCAAAGACCTTATAGGTATTCACATGAGCAGAAAAATACCATAGAAAGGATCATCAAGGAAATGCTGGAAGCGAAAACAGTGACCCCCAGCACTTCACCCTTTGCTTCACCAGTGATTTTAGTCAAGAAAAAGATCTTTCATGGAGGCTATGTGTGGACTACCTAAGGTTAAATAATATGACCATTCAGAATAAATACCCAATTCCGATGGTGGAAGACCTCCTTAATGAGCTCCATGGGGCTCAATTTTTCTCGAAATTGGATCTAAGGTCGGGTTACCATCAAATACGGATGAAGAAGGGTCATGAGTACAAGATGGATTTTAAAACACATCATGGGTTGTAGGAATTCATTGTGATGCCTTTTGGGCTCACTAATGCACCAACAACTTTTCAAGCACTAATGCAAATTATTTTCGGCCCTTATTTAAGGAAATTTGTGCTTGTATTTTTAGATGACATCCTCGTATATAGATCTTCATTGGAAGAACACTTGGAACATCTACTGATGGTGTTTAAAGTGTTGGAAGAAAATCAGCTATTTGCCAAACGGTCAAAATGCAGCTTCGCTCAACCCAAGGTTGAGTATTTGGGTCATGTAATTAATGGAGAAGGTGTGAGCACAGATATGGCAAAGAATGAGGCCATGATAAGCTGGCACAAACCTGTGTGCATTAAGAGTTTGCGGGTCTTTCTTGGATTAACGGGATACTATCGAAGGTTAATTAAAAATTACGCAATTATTAGTAAGCCATTGACCTTACTATTAAAGAAAGGAGGATTTGTTTGGAACGAAGGAGCAGATGAAGCTTTTAAGGCTTTAAAGTTAGCCATGAACCAAGCTCCAATTTTGGCGCTACCAGACTTCAACGTTCCATTTGTCGTTAAAGTGGATGCTAGTGGGGCTAGGTGTCGGAGCAGTAGTCTCACAACATAACATGCCCATCGCTTTTATGAGTCAAGCCTTAAGCCCAAAGCACCTTGGATTATCAGCATATGAGAAGGAATTGATAGCACTTTTGCTAGCAGTAGAAAAATGGAGACACTACCTTTAGCCCAACCACTTTGTAATTTGGACTGATCATTTTAGTGTAAAATACCAGAGAGATCAACGCATCACCATATCATTACAACACAAGGGAGTGACGAAACTGATAGGGTTCAGCTACGAAATACATTACAGACAAGGGAAAGAAAATGTAGTAGAAGATGTGTTGTCTCGAATAGGTGAGGAGACCAAAATGGATAGTCAGATTAATGATTGTTTGGGTCTAAGTATAACACAACCTAAATGGGTTTAAGAAGTGTTAGATAGCTATATGGGGGATAATAAATCCCAAGATTTAATCACTAAAATCAGTATTGACCCAAATATTGTCCCAGATGTTTCCCTACAAATGGGTCTATTGAGGTTTCCAGGCAAAGTGTAGATAGGCAACCAACAAAACTTAAGGATCAAAATAGTCAATGATATGCATTCATCCGCATGGGGAGGGCACTCAGGTATTCATGCCACCTATCAAAGACTTAAATTAATTTTTTATTGGCCCAAGATGATCAATGATGTTAAGTCTGTGATTAGTGCGAAATATGTCAAAAAAACAAGGATGAAAGTGTGGCATATCCGGGATTGTTGCATCCTTTGCCAATTCCCAAGAGGGCTTGGGAAAAAATCTCAATGGACTTTTTTTTTTGAGAAGGTAACAAACATCTCAATGGACTTTATCGATGGTTTACCAAAGTCTCAAGGGAAAGAAGTCATATTAGTAGTGGTCGACCGATTCACTAAGTATGCTCATTTTATAGCTTTAAGCCACCCATACAATGCCTCAAATATAGCTCAAGTGTTCCTAGATTTTGTGTGCAAACTACATGGAGTCCCCTGCTCAATTGTCTCAGACAGAGACCCCATATTCGTGAGCTTATTTTGGCAGGAATTGTTCAAGAATATGCAGGTGCAACTAAAGCTGAGTTCAGCCTATCATCCCCAAACGGATGGACAGACGGAGAGGCTAAACCGCTGTTTGGAATCTTACCTAAGATGCATGACAGGCCAAAAACCAAAAGATTGGAGCAAGTGGCTTTCTTTAGCCGAGTTTTGGTATAACACCAACTTTCAGTCCGCTATTGGGATGACACCATTTCAAGCCCTCTACGGATATGAACCTCCACAATCCACATTTGAGTTAATTGCTCAGTCAAAGGTTGAAAAAGTGGACCAATTACTGAAGCAAAGGCAAATAATGAGCAAGAAATTGAAGGAAAATCTCATTAAGGCTCAAACGCGTATGAAACAATACGCAGACAGCAAAAGAAGTGAAAGAGAATTTGAGATTGGGGATCTAGTCTTTATCAAATTGCGACCTTACAGGCAATCATCCGTAGTTGTGCGAAAGAATTTGAAGTTAGCTTCAAAGTTCTTTGGCTCCTACCCTATAATAAAAAAGATTAGTCCAGTGGCTTATGAGCTTCAACTCCCAGACAATTCACGTATCCATCCTGTATTTCACGTGTCCCAACTCAAGAAGAAGCTAGGACCCAAAGTTTTTCCAATAAACAACCCTCCCCTATGTACTCCAGATGGTCAATTGGTTGCTAAACATGTAGCAATTATTGATCGACAAATGGTGAAAAGAGGAAATCAAGCAGTGACCCAAGTGTTGGTACAATGGGCTAATCTAGCTCCAGAAGATGCAACTTGAAAAGATTACTCCTTTCTCACTTTGCAATTTCCAGATTTTCAACCTTGAGTAAAAAAGTTCTCGAAGGAGAGTGGGATGTAGCGGATCTAGTCTGCTGGCTAAAGAAGAAGTGAAGGAAAGGGTCCAGTGGGTATTGGGCCTATTTGGAAAATTTGACAAATAGTTTTATTATTTTCATTTGAGTCCTTTTAGATTAAGTAATTTTTTAAATTCCCTAAAGTTGTTGTTTTCTATAACAACACGTGTCTTATCCTTAGCAATTGTAACGTTAGAATAGTACCTAGTCTGTCATATTTTAATTGGTGCAGTACATTACTCACAACTGGTGAAAACAACTATATAGAGTCCTTAATAGTAGTGTAAAAGGCATCTTTTGGAATGAAAATCTTTCTTTAAATTTTCTATCATTCATTTCCTTAAACAATTCATCTTTTCAGTAGCTGTTACGCTACAATTGGTATTTAGAGCCAGGCTTTCCGTCAGAATTCCTTTAAAAATGGTAAATAAGGATAAAGCAACTGATGATGGTTGAAAAAAGATAGAGCTTCAATTACAAGCTTTTATGAGTGAATCACAGAAAAGAATGGAGGTCTTGGAGAAAAGCCAAGCTAGTTTGAATGCTGATGTAGCACAAAGGCATGAGGAAAACAATCGACGTTTAGATATGGTATTAAGCCATATGGAGTCCGAAGGAAGGTTAGATAGGACTGTTTCTGGTAGGTCTGTGGCTACCGTAGCTTTGGGTGAGTCAGCAACACCAAGAGGAGAATCTTCAGTAGGAGGAAGTTTCAGACCAAATCAGTCACCGTGACACCAACTTCTTCTTTCGCTGGAAGGGGTATGTCCTTCACTGCAGCTCCCCTTAATCCTAATATAAACTTGCCTAATAGTCAGTTTCTATCTTCTTCTTTGTATCCCCCGGGCCCTATGTCTCTTACCAACCCAGCTATAAGCATTAACTTTGTTTCACTACCCATTTCTTTTTCAAACCCAGTGGTGTGAACAAATTTCACAACAACATAGCCCATCACTTATGTTAACCCTGTTACCACCGAAGGACAGTATGTACCCACCACTTTCCTTCCTCCTTTAGCTTACCAGGCTATTATGAATACTTTTTTTAGGCAAACCAACTCACAAAACAATATTCCAATTAATTCCTTGACACCAAACACAAATAACACCTTTCGAGGGCCAAAGGTTAAGCTAACATTCCCGGAGTTCGATAACAATAATCCCCGAGGTTGAATTAGGAGGTGTGAGATTTTTTTTGAATTATACCAAATTTCTCCTATTGATAAGATGATTTATTTTGCTGTCCATATCAAGGAAAAGATGGATACTTGGTTTGATGTGTACATGATGGAACACAGAGGGGTTATATCCTGGGAAATCATTTGCTTGGATGTGTGCCATAGGTATGAGAACATTAAGCCCATGGACATGTTATTGAGTTCAACAGGTTGCAATAGTAGGCTGACGTGGAGAGTTACTTTAATAAGTTTGAAGAATTAAGATTCTACTTATTAATAGTTAACCCTTCACTCAATGA
>MU718724.1:0-16791 GCA_026770625.1 Nicotiana glauca
ATTAACTCATAATAATAATTGTCACCTAAATTTAAATGACAATACAATCACACAATTTGGACATTAAAGGCTAAATGCAAAAGATGCCTATTTTTGTGATTTTCATTTTGTAAGATAAAATTATTTACTCCTAATTGTAGAATTAAATCCTAAATGCAAATGCGACATATTTTTTATTTTTTTTATTAATTTAACAAATAAACATGCACAAAAAAATGACACTAAATTCACAACAATTGCAAACAAACTAAAAATTATTTTATTTTTGATTTTTTTGGGAGTAATTCTCATAGGACAAAAATTACGTGCTTACAAACGTGATTATCCAACCCCAAATATAGGATTCCTAAAATTTACCCCGGGACCCACGTACCCGTATTCCGGAAATTTTCGAAGAAAGTTGTTACCCATAACCTCATGAACTCAAATATAGATTTTCACTAAATTCCATAACAAATTTCGTGGTTAAATCTCATTTTTAGTAAAAACCTAGGCTTTCACCTAAACCCATGATTTTTACTAATTTACATGTTATAATCTTCCCATAAACTATGTATTTAACTCACAATAAGTAGAAATTACTTACCCTCAATGGCTAGGTCGAAATCCCCCATTTTGAAGTTCCAAAATCGCCCAAGTGTGTGAAAATGAGAGGAAAAGGCCTAAGTCTCGCATTTAAAAACGAGGTTCTGCCTAGCTGAATTCCTCTCCTTCGCAAACGCGAAAAAATCCTTGCATTGCGAAGAACGCGACAACACCTACTCGAACGCGAAGGGCAAAGTGCACTGATCCTCCCCGGACCCTTTCCCCTACGCGAACACGAGAGGGGCTTCACGAACGCGTAAGCCTAGGATCATAAGGCTTCGCGAACGCGAGAGCCTGACCGTGAACACAAAGAGAAATTGCTCACTACCCCCAAATCCTTCTCCGCGAACGCAATGACCCTCCTGTGTTCGCGAAGAAGGAAACCAGAACTGGAAAAATCTACTTTCCTCAACTTAGCTTCGGGCGGTCCGAAACACACTCAAATCCCTCATGACCCCGTCCAACTACACCAACAAATCTATAAACATAATACGGACCTGCTCAAACTCTCAAAATGCATAAAACAATAACAAAACCAAAAATCATACCCCAATACTAAATTGAATCAAAATATGAACTTCAAGTTTCCAAATCGCTCCGAACGCAACAAATCATACTTTGACTACTCGGAATGACACTAAATTTTGCGTGCAGGTCTTAAATCACCATACAGAACTATTCTTGATCTCCGAATCCCATTTGGACCTCGATATCACCAAAACCTACTCCCAACAAAATTTAAAGAATTTCAAAACTTTCAAAGAACCAACTTTTATTTTTAGGCGTCGAAACTCTCCCGAGTCATCCAAAATCTGATCCGAACATATGCCCAAGTACGAAATCATCATATGAACCTATTGGAATATCAAATCCCGATTCCGAGGTCGTTTACTCAAAAAGTTGACCGAAGTCAAACTTAGCCTTTTTAGCCAACTTTAAGGAATCAAGTGTTTTGATTTCAACTCGAACCCTTCTAAATCCCGAACTAACTATCTCCGCAAGTCATAAAACAGTAAAAACACATACAAGGAGTCTTATTTAGGGTAAAAGGGTTCTTGAAAGCAAAACGACCGGTCGGGTCGTTACATTCTCCACCTCTTAAACAAACGTTCATCATCGAACGGGTTTAGAATCATACCTGGAATGATGAATACATGTGGATATCTGCTCCGCATGTCATTCTCGAACTCCCAAGTCGCCTCCTCGAATGGTTGGCCCCTCAACTGAACCTTTACCATGGAAATCCTCTTGGATCTTAACTAGCGAACCTGCTTCTCAACAATGGCAACTGGCTCCTCCTCATAACTCAGGCTTTCATCTAACTAAATCGTGCCGAAGCCTAACACATGTGACAAGTTAGCATGATACCTCGGGAGCATAGAAACGTGGAAAATCGAATGAATTCGCGATAGTCTGGGAGGAAAAGCAAGCTTATAAGAAACCTCCCCAACTCGTCTCAATACCTCAAATGAGCCTACAAACCTTGGGCTCAACTTGCCTTTATTCTCGAACTTCATGATCCCCTTCATCGGCGAGAATTTCAAGAGAATTTTCTCACCCACCATAAATGAAAAATCACGCGCCTTCTGATCCGTGTAACTCTTCTATCTGGGCTGTTCTATGCGAAAGTCGCTCCTAAATCAACTTTACCTTTTCCAAGCCATCCTTCACCAAATCAGTACCATATAACTTAGCCTTGCCGGGCTCAAACAACCCAATGGGAAAACGACATCGCGGACCATATAAAGCCTCAAATGGAGCCATCTCGTTGCTGGACTGATAACTGTTGTTGTAAGCAAACTCGGCCAGAGGCAAGAATCGATCCCACTGCCCTCCAAAGTCAACCAGACATGCTCTGAGCATGTCCTCTAAGATTTGAGCTGTTTGCTTTGACTGCCCTTCGGTCTATGGATGAGATGTTGTGCTGAGCTCTACACCCCCACTCACTTTGTAATTCTCTCCAAAAATGTGAAGAAAACTGAGGTCCTCTATCTGATATGATGGAAATAGGAACACCATGGAACCGAACTATCTCCTGAATATAAATCTGGGCAATCTCTCTAAAGTATATGTAGTCACAACCAGAATGAAGTGCGCCAACATGGTCAGCCTGTCGACAACGACCCAAACTGCATCAAACTCTCGCAAAGACCGTAGCAACTGATAAGTTAGGATTTTAACGTATTTTATGCCCCTACTTACCTATGCTTTGATTATAAATTGCTACATAATAGTCGTAAAATGCTCACAGGTTGTACTTGATTGCAGGTTTGATCGACAAAGTGACGAAATGTCAAAGATCGGCTCAAAAAGGAGTGAGATCTGCTCAAGTATCAAAGACCAAGAAATCTAAGGAAAAGAGAACCTAGTGCGGACTGCACAAAAGTGAATGCGGTTGCACTAGGAGATTCAGAGAGTTGGTATAATCAGGCTGAAGGCTACGCGGCCGCGGTACATTTCTCGCGGTCCGCAGTCAGGTGTCGCGGCCGCACTACTCTTTTGTGCGGTCCGCAGACATGAGGTTCATATACATAGCTATTTTGGGCTTAAGGCAATGTGGCCACAGTACTCGTAACGCGGTCCGTGGTGGTTACTTCGCGGCCGAACTACCTTTTGGTACGGTCCGCGGAGCAGAGATTTAGAGAGATGAAGACTTCCAGGGTTCCAGCCATGCGGTCCGTGATCAATATTGTGCGGACCGCAGCAACTCCCTCCGCGTCCGCGGTACACTTCCACGTGGTCCGTGGTCCTCAAGTTCAGAGAAGTAGAAATGTGAAGTCCAAGAGACAGTGTGGCCGCGGTCCATTTTGTGCGGTCGCACTTGTCACACCTCCTTTTTACGCTACTGCCCTGGAAGGGAGTTATTTCCAACTTGAAGTAACAATCGAAACGGAATTTATTTAAAAGATTCAGAGTCGCCACTTGGGAGATTTATGGTGTCTCAAGTCACCGGTTTAGAATCCTGAATCGAGGAAAAGAATGACTCTATATTACAGTCTGCGTTCCAGGAATCCTAAGTAAGGAATTCTGTTAATCCGGGAGAAGGTGTTAGGCATTCCCGAATTCCGTGGTTCTAGCACGATCGCTCAACTGTTATATTCGGCTTAATTATCTGATTTTAAACAATTATTAACCTATGTGAAAATTTTAACTTTTAACTGCTTTTATTCATTTTTTAGAGAGAATTGCAACGTCGTTAAAATACGTCTCGAACCACGTCACATAAATGCACCCATGATATTTGACATATTTTAACTTCGTTGGGATTTGGATTTAGGTCACATAAATTTACACCCGAGTTTAGGAAAGTAATATTTTTAAACTAACGCACCTAAAATTTTTCACGTTCGCAACTTTGCGAGGGCCATGTAATTTGCTAAATGGCACGTCCCGAGTTCTAAAGATCAATACACTGTTAATTAAAACGAGGGCCATGGGTTTTGGGATTTTATTTGGCATGAAACACCTCAATTTCTTTCAAAGGATTAATTATTTGAAGTTGTTATAATCGGATTAACTGAAATGCACCCCCGAATTGAGATTCACGTTACCAAACCGTACACAACACATGCGCTAGAATACCAATGTTTATCTTTTAAAAATTCAAAATGTTAATCATGGAAATGAACTTATGCAAAATGAACTTTATCTTTAACAAACAAACTAACAAACTTATGCAAAATGTTAACAAACAAACAAACAAAAAATAACTTAAAACCAACGTCTGCAAATTACGAACAGAAAATGAAATGAAAGAAACATTGAGTGAAAGACATACAAATTTAGACTATTCATGCTTCTATTACTTAAAGGCTTAAAATAACAATGAACAACAATATAATAAATGTGGAATAACTTTTGGCGTCATGAAAAAAGCTTGTAATTCTACGACAGGATTCCAAACGATACGTCATAAAAATGCTATCCAAATACAAAATATGATACATACTGTGTACATGATAAGTATGAGATTGAAGAATACCTAAAGTGCAAAATTACGGCAGGGTGCCAAACAAAATCCAAAGCAGAAACGGGAAGGATTCAGCGGAGCTGCAACGCAACAGCAACAAATAACCCTTTTAGATCTCGATTTAACCTTGAAAATCAGCTCAACCATTTCGACATTCCCAACGCATTCGAAACAGCCAGCAAACGCGACACTCGGATTTGAAAATGGAGCACCGAAAAAATGAAAACTAGAGTGGTATTTGTTCCAGATTTTACATACCAAGATCCGTGAAATTTTTTAGCAAAGAAACAAGGATTTAATTTTGTTTGTGATGGTTCAATAGAGAGGAAGAAGAAGACCAGAAGAAGCGCAGTGATCGTGCTAAAATTTTGGTGTTGGAAGATGAGCGATGTTTTTTAGAGTCTCCCTCTGTATCCAAAAATCTGATCCCCCTTTAATGTGTATTTCAGCCCTTTAAATATGCATTTCCATCAGTGCATCTACCACTAACACTTAACCCTTTTAATTTAATTGCCCACTGAATTTTTCACTCACTTAATGCTTATTAACTAATATAACTAGTGTACACCCTATCAAAGTTAGCAGACTCCTACTTAAACCTTTAAGCTACTGCTAATTACCCCTTAAAACTATTAGCATCTGGGGTTTGTCACTATATTCAGATAAGGACATGAATCATCCAAAATATATTGTGTATGTGAGAGATATTGTGCCAGTGAGATCACGTGGGATGATAAACAAAGAAAAATGAGCAATCAATTTTTAATTAATTATTTCCTTTTTTTTTGGAAGGATATCATTGTTTATAAAAATGTCAAAACTAAAAATCAACAAAAAGGAATCTTTGGCAGGTTGTCTGTTATCCCACTTGGAACGACATGACAACCAAAATTCCTCATTTTTTTTAATGATTCTTTAATTAACAATAATAAAATAAAAATCTATTAGGTAAATTATTACACTTAAATCTCTAACTTAAAAATTGTATTAAACTAGTATTTTTAAGATAATAAAAAAAATATTTAGAGAAGATATATAACTAATATATTAATTAAACTTAAATACTACTCAATATATACTAAATGTAAAAAAAATTTGAATTTTTTTTTCTTATTTTTTTTTTTTTTGAAAATAAAATGCCAAGACTATTTATATATTTTTTTTTATGAAAAGTAAGAAAAATTAAAAGTTGATAGTAAAAACCAATTAGCTAAAATAATTGAAAATATTTTTTGTAGTTTTTATTACTTGAATGAAATAAACATGCACAGACAATATTCACAAAATAACAGAAAATGCCATAAAATCCACGGAATTGCAAACCAATAAAAACAAATTATTTATTTTGAATTTATGGGAGTAATTCTCGTATAGGGCAAAAATTACGTGCTCACAGCATTAACCCCGCAAGGGTATTTTTGTCTAATTTTTCCAGCCTAGTATAAATAGAATATTTTACCATTTTTAGGTCAGTTTTTGTATTTCAGAGATAGCTGCGCTCGTGAGACTTGGTTTTGTAGCCATTTTTGGCACTTTTGCTTTATATTTACGATAGATTCTTGTAGTTTAATTAATTAATTAATTAATTAATATGTTCATATTTTCATCTATTTCTTCATTTTCTTATCCAAGCATGAGTAGCTACACCCATTAGCTAGGATTGTGGCTCAACCCTAGTATGGGTAATTGATGAGTGTTGCCATCTAGGGTTAGAATGATTATGGGTGTTTGCTGTTTGGATTGATTTTATATTTTTATTTAAGAATTAGTGGTTGCAAACACTGATTCAAGCTTTGTGATTTTGACTCTTCTTGAGAAAGAGAGTTTATGACCCCCAAAATTGACCCAACAAGGAATTGGGATGGACTCATGAAAAATGATAGTCCCAATTAACGGGTTAAATCTCGAGAGAGTAATCACCCTACTTGAAACCTAGTTGCTTGATTTAATTGGCCTACCCAATTGGTCTCGAGAGAGTCAATTGGGCAAAATCTCTCTCTCTACTGAGAGGTGTGAGAGTGGGTACAATTGTGCAACGGTTATAGCATAAGCCCCAAATATGTCAATCTACCCTTAGTAACATCTACTCGTCAATTAGCCACATAGGTAGTGTCACGACCCTAGTGCTATTCTTCCCATTAGATACAACTTTAGCAATAATCTTGTAGCTTAATTTAGTTTCAATTTAGTAGTTTGAAAATAGTAGTTTATAATTGAAAACCCCAAAAATGAAAAGAAGATCATCTAAGAGCACATACGCAACTCTATCCTAAGTAGATACCAAAATTCCCCTCTAGCTCCCTGAGGATTTGATCCCGACCCTCATATCGGGTAAAAGCTATTGCGACCCTCTTCTCCTACTCTTTAGTAGTGGGTCGTTGCTTGCGATCAGCAACCCAACTACGAAGTCCATAGTAATGCGCTCCCACTTCCACTCAAGTATAGTCATCTGATGGAGTAGGTCACCTGACCTCTGGTTCTCATACTTAACCCACTGGTAATTTAGACACCTCACAACATACTCAACTATGTCTTTTTTCATCCGTCGCTACCAATAATGCTGCCTCAGGTGACAATATATCTTTGTAGCACCTGAATGAATAAAATACCGAGAACTGTGTGCCTCCTCTAGAATCCTCTCCCTTAAGCCATCGACATTAGGAACACATAGATGACCATGGAGTCGCATAACACCATCCTCGCCGATAGTAACCTCCTTGGAACCACTTTTAGTACCACTTATCTGATAACTAACAAGTGTGGGTCATCAAACTGTTAGGCCTTGATCTACTCCAATAGTGAAGATTGGGCAACAACGCATGCAAGAACTCGGTTGGGATTTGAAATATCCAACCTCATTAGTCTGTTAATCAAGGACTGAATGTCCAAAGCTAGTGGCCTCCCCTCTACTGAAATGAATGCCAAGCTACCTATACTCTCTGCCTTTCTGTTCAAGGAATCCACAACTACATTTGCTTTGCTCGGATGGTAAAGAATGGTGATGTCATAGTCTTTCAGTAACTCAAGCCATCTGCATTGCCTCAAAGTGAGATCCCTCTGCTTGAACAAATGCTGCAAGCTGCGATGATCAGTGTAAACCTCATAGGATACCCCATAAAGATAATGCCTCCAGATCTTATAAATACGAACAATTGCGACTAACTCTAAATTGTACACAAAGTAATTCTTCTCATGGATCTTCAACTGACTTGAAGCATATGCAATAACTCGCCCCTCCTACATTAATACACAACTCAAGATAAGGCATAAAGTGTCGCAATACACAGTATACATCCCTGAACCGGATGACAACACTAGAACTGGTGTTGTAGTCAGAGCTGTACTGAGCTTCTGGAAGCTCGCCTCACAATCATCGGACCAACAAAATGGAGCACCTTTCTAGGTCAATCTAGTCAAAGGTGCTACAATAGATGAGAAACCCTCCATAAATCGGCCGTAATAATAATCTGCTAACCCTAAGAAACTCCCGATCTTAGTCACCGAAGTAGGACGAGGCCAACTCTGAACTGCCTCAATCTTTTTGGGATCCACTTAATACCCTCACCTGATACGATATGCCTTAAGAATGCTACAAAATCTAGCCAAAACTCATACTTGGAGAACGAAGCATATAGTTTTTGTTCCTGCAGGGTCTAAAGCACCACTCTCAAATGTTGATCGTGCTCCTCCATGCTGCGCGAATAGATCAAAATGTCATCAATGAAGACAATGACGAATGAATCAATATATGGACTTAACACCCTATTCATTAAATCCATAAATGCCGCTGGCACATTTGTTAAGTCGAATGACATCATTAGAAACTCATAATGCCATATCCAGTCCGGAAAGCAGTTTTCAAAAAATTTGAGTCTCGAATCTTCAGCTAATGGTATCCCGATCTCAAGCCGATCTTAGAGAACACCCTAGCACCCTACAACTGGTCAAACAAATCATCAATGTATGACAATGTGTAATTGTTCTTAGTGGTAACTTTGTTCAACTGGCGGTAATCAATGCACATCTGCATAGTCCCATCTTTCTTCTTCACAAATACATTGGTGTACTCCAAGGTGATACACTTGGTCTGACGAACCCCTTTGCTAGCAACTTTTCAAGTTGTTCCTTCAGCTCTTTTAACTTGTTCGGAGCCATATGGTACGGTGGGATAGATATAGGCTGGGTACCTGGAGCCAAGTCAACATAGAAGTCGATATCATGATCTAGTGGCATGCCTGGAAGATTAGAAGGAAATACATTGGAGAACTCCCAGGCTACAGGTACTAAATCAATCGTCGGAGTCTCTGCGATAGTATCCCTAACATAAACTGGATAAGCCAATCAACCTTTCTCGACCACATGTCGAGCCTTCAAAAAAGAGATAACCCGGCTAGATGCACTGACAGACGACCCCTTCCACTCCAATCTAGGCAACTCTAGCATCGCCAAGGTAATAGTCTTGGCATGGAAATCAAGGATGGCATGGTATGGAGATAATCAGTCCATGCCCAGGATGACCTCAAAGTCGGTCATATCAAGTAACAGAAGATCCACTCTAGTCTCATAGCCACAGAATGTGACAACACAAGACCGATAGATCCGATCCACAACAACAGAACTGCACACAGGAATGGACATAAAAATAAGAGTGCCCAAAGACTCACGAGGAACATCCAGGAAATGAGCAAACAGAGATGACACATATGAATAGGTAGACCATAGATCAAATAATACCTAAGCATCCCTACCGCAGATAGAAATAATACCTGTGATCACAGCATTTGAGGCCACTGCATCTGGTCTGGCTGGAAAAGTATAGAACCTAGCTGGATCGCCGACTGGATGACCCCCACCTAACTAGCTTGTAGCTGGCTGGCCTCCACCTCTAGGATGGCCCTTACCTGCTTGCCCTCTACCTTTGGGCGGTCAGACATTTGGTGTTGTAACCATGGGCTGATGGCCCTGCTGTACTGCCTTGCCCCGAAGCCTGGGCAGAACTTTTGCACATGACTGAGATCCCCGCACTCGAAACAACCTCTCGATACGATGATCTGCTGAACTGAAGTCTGTTCCTGATGGCTTGAATACCCACTGAAAAAACCCTGAATAGCTGGTGGACAGTAAGAACTCTCTGGTATGGCATTGAAATAGGGACGCACTGGAGTACCCCGGGGAGGTGGCAGTGATAGATATGTGGACCTGTTAGTCTGAACTCTCCCAAACTGACCTCTGCCCCTAGCAAGGCACCTCTAAACTCTTTGGAATAATAGACCCGCTAGTCCCACTGCATTTTCTCTCTACCTCTCTAACGATAACCCTCAATCCTCCAAGATATCTCTACTACTAGCTGATAAAAAGTCCCCATCTCAACCTTCCGAGCCATAGTGGTCTGAATACCGAGTGCAACCCCGCCACAAACCTCCGCACTCTCTCTGCATTAGCAGGAAGTATCATAAGTTCATGTCAATACAACTCAAAGAACCTCGCCTTATAATCGGTCACTAACATCTAACCCTGTTGGAGCTGCTCAAACTGAAATCGCAACTCTTCCCTTTGGGAGGGTGGAGTATACCTAGCCAAGAAAAGGCATGTAAACTGATCCCAAGTCATGGGGGGAGAACCTGCTGGTTTGCCAAGAAGATGAGACTGTCACCACCTACGGGCCTTGCCCTCCAGCTAGAAAGTAGTGAAATCCACTCTATGGGACTCCAATATCCTCATGTTGTGTAGTCTGTCCCTGCACCGATTAATTAAGTCCTGGGGATCCTCATGTCGCTCACCCTCGAAGATAGGAGGGTGTAGCCTAGTCCATCTGTCCAATAGCTTCTACGGCTCACGAGCTGCATCTGGTCTGGGCCCAGGTACGACTGCTACTACTGGATGGGCCCCCCTTATAGGTAGTGTGTCCGGGGTCAGATATATAACAGCTGCATGCCTAGGAGCCTACGTAGTAGAGGTCTGTGCTCCCCCCTAAAATATGGCTGGGTCTGCTGTAAATAAACCAGTTTGTGTCACAGTATTCATGAACTGCAGCATACGGCCCATAACCTCTTGAAAGCCTGGTACAGACATGAAAATTACTGGGGCTGGCTTTACTGCAGACACCTCACCCTGCTCCTCAATAGTGGGATCCTCTACTGATCCGCTGGTGGTATAGCTAGGGCAACTCTAGGATATCCTCGTCCCCTACCTGGGGCTAGTGCCCTCCCTCGACCTTTGCCTCAACCTCTAGCAAAAGGGGGAGCAGCTCCTCCCAGGTTTAGAACATCTGCCATGCGCGTTCTCACCATCTGTGAGAGAATAAGAGAAAGACACTTAGTATAACATCAACTGCACGATAGGAGATACAGAAAAAGTAGTTCCCTAACACCCTATAGCCTTTTGAAGATAAGTACAGATGGCTCCACACCAATCCGTAAGACTCTATTAGGCCTGCTTATAACTTGTGAGACTTACGTGAACCTAGTGCTATGATACCATGTTGCCATGACCTAATTTCTCCTATAGGCCGTGACGGTACCCAACGTTGCCGCTAGGTAGGCCTACGATGAACTAACCCTGTGATCCTTCTTTTAAATATTTGAAATAGTTGATTTTTAGTTTGTGCATGCATAAGAAGTAATAACTTAATAAAAATGGGAGATTAAGATTTTTAAAGCAAATGAGACAAATAAAATAACCAAAACCATCAAGTGTCTACTAGCATGAATCACCAAGACCCAGTGTACAAGTGTATGGGCAACTAGTAGAATATATAAAAGAATATACACTATTGCCCGAAGTGAAATAGGTAGAAATTACAAGCAGCAGGAAGACTTCGGCAACTGCAAAACAGGCTTAGAAGGAAGCTCACAACGAAGTCTCGCAGTAGCAGTCAATGATGCGCGCCATACTGATATCAGATACACCTGCCTTAGATCATGCACATTTAGTGTAGAAGTGTAGCGTGAGTACATAAATAACATGTACCCAGTAAGTATCCAATCTAACCTCGAAGAAGTAGTGTCGAGGGGTCGACTTTGAAACTTACTATGGGCGAATAATAAAATGTCAAAATTATAACTAAGCATAGATTATATAAATATAGCTGAAAACTCAACAACAAGATATAATAGGCAATCCTTTCATTAATAGTAAATTCCAAATTTATTTCCATCATTTAACAATTTGTATCTCAAGCCAATGAAGTAATATCAATTATAATTGATTCCAAAGATTTATTGCGCACAATTTATGCCAAGGTCGTATGACCCGATCCAACATAAACTATTTAAACTGTGTATTGTCGAGGATCGAAAGGCACGAACCATAGTGTGTCTATCTTCTACGAGATGTTCGGCCCGCTCCACCAAAAGAGAAAATACTTTATAACAATCGATTTAAGATTTATTAAGAGGCTAATATTTAAAGAAACACCAATTCGCAATAACAATCAAGTGACCCGTCCACAAATTCTAGTAAGTGAAATTTAGCCTTTTACAATTCCTTTATCAAGTTCCAATATGACTTAAGAAATTAAGTTAACGAGTAGGGTGCATATATCGTAAGTATAACATGGTATGCGTCCTAGACTACCCCGACATAAGCATAATTAGTAACTACGTACGGACTCTTTTCATCTCGTGCATACGTAGCCCCCACAATTAGAAGAACATATTAATCAATTCACCTATGGGTTAATTTCCTCTTACAAGATTAGAAAAGACCGCATCTCAAAGCTTACTTTCCGGCCTCAAATTCACTCTAAAGCCTCAACTCGATGCCGAACAGTCCAAAACTAGTCAAATGATATATAAATCACTCAATACATGTTCAAAAGCTCATATTCTAACTATTAAAGTTATTACCCAACCCCAAATGTAGGATTCCTAAAATTTACCCTTGGGCCCACGTATCCGAATTTAGGAAATTTTTGAAGAAAGTTGTTACTCATAACCCCATGAACTCAAATATATATTTTCACCAAATTCCATTCCAAATTTCGTTGTTAAATCCTATTTTCATCAAAAACATAGGTTTTCACCTAAACCCATAATTTTTACTAATTTATATGTTATAATCTTCCCATAAACTATGTATTTAACTCATAATAGGTAGAAATTACTTACCCCAATGGCTAGGTAGAAATCTTCCTTTTTGGAGTTCCAAAATCGCCCATGTGTGTGAAATGTGAGAGGAAAAGGCCTAAGTCCCGTATTTGAAAATGAGGTTATGCCCAGCTGAATTCTCCTCCTTCGCGAAAGCAGAATAAGTCTCATGTTCACAAAGTCCCAAGCTACTGGGGATCATGAACGCAGCAGCACCTACGCGAAAGCAATGGGCAAAGTGCACTGACCCTCCCCAGACCCTTTCCCCTGCGTGAACGCGAGAGGGGCTTCGCGAACGCGTAGGCCTAGGATCACAAGGCTTCGCGAATGTGAAGAGAAATTTCTCACTACCCCCAAATCCTTTTTCGCGAACTCGATGGCCCTCCCCCATTCGCGAAGAAGGAAACCAAAACTGGAAAAATCTGATTTCCTCAACTTAGCTTCGAGTGGTCAGAAATACACCCGAGCCCCTCGTGACCCCATAAAACTACACCAACAAGTCTATAAACATAATACGGACCTGATCAAACTCTCTAAATTCATAAAACAACAACAAAATCAAGAATCACTCCCCAAAATCAAATTGAATTAAAATATGAACTTCAAGTTTTTAAATCGCTCCGAACGCGCTGAATCATACTTAGAGTACTCGGAATGACACCAAATTTGGCATGCAAGTCTTAAATCATTATACAAAACTATTCCTAATCTTAGAATTTCATTTGGACTTTTATGTTACCAAAAACTACTCCAACCAAATTTAAAGAACTTCAAAACCTTCAAAGAACCAACTTTCTCTATTAGGCGTCGAAACACTCCTGGGTCATCCAAAACCCGATTCAAACATATGCGCAATTCCGAAATTATCATAAAGACCTATTGGAATCATCAAATCTTGATTCTGAGTTTTTTTACTCAAAAAATTGACCGAAGTCAAACTTAGCCTTTTTAGCCAACCTTAAGGAACCAAGTGTTTCGATTTCAACCCGAACCCTTCCAAATCCCGAACTAACAATCCTCACAAATTATAAAACAATAAAAGCACATACCAGAAGTCTTATTTAGGGAAACTCGATTCTAGAAAGCAAAACGACCGATCGGGTCGTTACATCTGCTCTCCAAGGTTAGTGATATCTTAAGGAACATCAATAAACTTAGTTGGTGTGGTCCTTTTATTTTCAAATAGTGTTGCGACTTGCTAAAAATTGAAATATGGCATAACATATAGAAGATACTATTTCTCTCCTGCATGCTTTCCATTTTCATTATGCAAAAAGATTAGATGACAACTGCTAAGTGGTCTTGATGTTTTGATTCGGCCAAGTAAATGTTCAGTATATGTAGTCATATCAGTTATATACGATAAGAACATTGTTAATGCCATCTAAAAATGCAATGGGTAGTTTGTAGTTGCTTTGTTAGAGTATTCTTTTTGATAAATATTGTTCGAAACTATTCTCTGTAATGACCTGACCGGTCATTTTGAGATCTAGCACGTCACTCAGTGGTTTGAGAACTTGGGTAGCTTCACTTCAGGTATTATGACTGTCACACCTCCTTTTTGCATACACCTACCCCGAAGGATAAATGTATAAGGAAATTTTTTCATTTAAAGTGACATTATTTGAATTGGAATTATTTATTTATTTTTAGAGTCGCCACTTGGGATAGGATTGGCTTTTGGTGTCCCAAGTCACCGGTTTAAATTAAATCCCAAATCGAGGAAAATTGTTGACTTTCCAATTGGAGTCTGCGAACCAGAGATTCTGTGTAAGGAATTCTGTTGACCCGAGGGAAGGTGTTAGGCACCCCCGGATCCCGTGGTTCTAGCACGGTCGCTTAAATTATTATAAATGGCTAAAATTTGATTTTTATACATATTAAACCTATAGTGCAATTTTAGAATTATTTACCGCTTTTAGTCAATTGTTATTTATTTAAGAAAGTGAACGTCGTTTAAGAACGTATTTTCGGATCACGTCACATGAAATGCACCTGTGATCCTAAAAATATTTTATTCAACGTTTTGGGATTTGGATTTGGGTCGCATGAAATGCACACCCGAATTTAAGAAGGTAATTTTATTAGAATCGCGTCTAAAAGAGTCTAGCGAATTATTATCTTTTGGGAGGGTCGTAAAATTCGCTAAATGACCCTTCCCGATTTTCTAAATATTTTAAAACCTTTATGGAGGGCCCCGCAATTTTGCATTTTTATTGGGCGAGGCTCGTCTCATTTTATTTTAAAGGATAAACCTAAGAGCGACAATATTTTCTATTTTTGATTTTTGTCTCTAAAAGAAAAGGAAAAATCCTAATTGATTATTATCCGAACTCGGGTTTCAAGTTCAAGTCCGAGCCCAAACAAGAGGAAGGACCTTTTAGTTTGGACCCGCTACCTAACTCAATACCCGAATTAATTACGACATTATTCCTAATGGTCTTAAAATATTTTTCACTTCTAGCAATCCTCTTGGGCCTCAAGGATTGGCCCACAACTGCAGACATGCAATTAGATCCACAGAGTGCTGCATTTTTCCGGAAATTTAACAGCAAGCCCAAATGAATGACCAACATGACCACTAACATACATTGAAATTTCAGTTTCTCGTCTCTTTTAGCTGAGAATTATCACAACGATGTTCAAAGAATGGCTTGATGATTAGCAGGGCCAAAGGATCATCTTGTTCTCTATTTTTAGAAACTGGGATTATTATGACTGAACATATCGACATATACAGAGATGAACATAATCTAAAAGCTACTAAGACAGTTGAAATTATTTTTGGTAACCAATGTAAGATCGTTTCAAACTAATGGATGATTCAACACTGATTTTAGATTTGTGTTTCAGGCCTGGACATGGATTCATATACTAAAACTGGTGCAGTCAAAGCTTAATTCTGGCGTGGCATCGAAACCTATGCGAATTATTGCTAAGTACTCTATTCTTAATATTAAAACTCTACCAACCACTACAACTGTTATAAAGCTAAGTACAAGAGTTACTACAGCTACAACTGAACACCTAAATTATACTCTATGAATTATACTAACAGTGACAACAATTGAACACCTACAATAGTATTACTCAGCTACGAAATCCAAGTATTAAATGCATGCATGAAGACCAGTTCACAACTGATATAATCCAGATATGGAATCCAATTATACAATCCAGATTTATACACAGAGATCAAAATTGAACTATGTCTAAAATCTGTTAAATACTAACATGTAACAGTTTAACAAGCACAGTCTAAGGAGCAAATATGCGAGTGTTTCCATTTCATTTTTTAACTTGAAAGGCTACATCGAATCAGACCCAAGGTGTGTACCTGGAAATTGAATTTCAACAAGAAGAGATGGGGATCAGCAACAGATCAAGCAGTTAACAGAGCAAATAACAGCAATAATTTTAACCCAGGAATGTGTAACAGAGTTACAATATCAAAACGATTCTGAAATAACTCGATTGAAACAAAAACCCACTCGAAATCAATCCTAGCAGATTTCTGAAGCTTCAATCACCAGAAACAAACTAAAAGCTTGAAATAACTCCTACACAACTTGGAATTTAATCTAGAACCAAACTAGCCTTGCGATCAGTCTAGAATCTCAGTGTAAAAGTAGATTTTTGGGTTTTTTGTTGTTTTTGTTGTTATTATTTTTTGGCTTTTGGAGGAAAATCTGATCTAAGAGAAGTTTTTGAATTTGCAATTCAAAATTTGGGCTGATGAATACTTGTGAGAGTGTGTGGGGATTTTAGAGCCTCCAAAAACTTCTTAATGAAGTGAAGGGCATGCACTTTTATGGGCACACATGAGGGCAACCCCTGATTTTTCTGTTTTCATTCTTAGTCCTTTTTTAATTTTCCTTTTTGCTTACATGTCCCCTATTTCAAGAATTGTTACCCAAGTAAATCCCCTTAATTTGCTGAAGCCTACACTAAAGTACCCCTCTAGAAGGCCCTAGGATACTCTTCTACCCCCAAAATACCTATACTACCCTTACCATTACTTTAAAATTACTATTCCTAAAGAAACTACCCTTTTATATCCCTAAAGTGCCCTTCCAATAGTCTGAAAATTACAGACTAGAATTAACTGATCCCCATCCTTTACCCTAGCTAGAATTTAACTAAAGTTAG
>MU718725.1:17146-27735 GCA_026770625.1 Nicotiana glauca
AGAGAGAGAGAGAGAGAGAGAGAGAGAGAGAGAGAGAGAGAGAGATAGAGAGAGAGGGTGATGAGATATATAGATGGCCTTACTTATGTCATCAAGCTATAGATAGCTAGAGAGAATGAGGATGATATTTATTTCACTCGAGTTGTGGAGATTGCTAGGCGGATCAAGATGATTCGTGTCCAGGGTAGAGAGGTAGTATCTGAGAAGAGGCCTCGTCAGTTTGGTGGTTTTACTGGTGCCTCATATGGAGGTAGGGTTTCATTTGGTAGAGGCCATCCTATCGGGCTGGTTCATTCAACTCTTCAGGTATCACATGGTGCTTCGGGCAGTGATGGATCTTATGATTCTCGTTCTAAATAGCTACCCAACCGTGCACCTTCAGCTCCCATCAGTGCACCACCGTTTCAGAGCTATCACAGTGGTTATTCTAACCGTCAGGGTTAATCCTAGATTTAGCAGCCACTTGAATAAAGTGAATGCTTTGAGGTAGAGGTATAGGTCATATCAGGAGGTACTGTCCCGGAATTTAGAGAAGTATGCCACATTCGGGTACTCATGCCATGATTCTAGTACCATTTGCTCCATCGCTCGCTCAGCTAGCTAGAGGTAGGGGTTAGGTAGCCAAAGGTGGAGGTCAGACACTAGAGGTAGACGCTAGTCAGTGAGAGGTTGTCAGAGAGGTGGATGTCATATTGGTGGGGCTCAGCTCCGTTGCTATGCATTTCCAGCTATACCTAAGGCTAAGACATTTGATGGAGTCATCATAAGTATTAATATAGTTTTCCATAAAGATGCATCAATTTTATTTGACATGAGCTTTACATATTCATATGTGTCATCCTTTTTGCTTCACATTTGGATATGTGTCGTGATGCTTTAAGTGATCCTATCTATCCGTCTATGCCCGTTGGGGATTCTATTATGGTGGATCGAGTCTATCGTTCTTGTTTGGTCACTATCAGGAGTTATGAGATTAGAGTTGACCTCATGTTACTTAATATGGTGGATTTTGATGTGATTTTGGGCATGGATTGGTTTTCACCCTATCACACTATCTTATATTGTCATGCTAAGACTGTGACATTAGCTATGTCGGGGTTTCCTCGATTGGATTGGGGAGGGACACTTGGTCACTTCACTAGCATGGTCATCTCATATGTGATGGTTCGGTGTATCGAGAAGAGGTTTGGCTTATATCTGTGATTCTAGTGCCCAGGTGCCTTCCATGGATTCAATTTTGATGGTGATCGAGTTTTTAGTGCTATTTCCTACAGACTTGTCGAGCATGCCACCTAACAGAGATATCGACTTTTGCATTGACCTGGTTCGGGGCACTCAATCCATTTCTATTCCACCATACCATATGGCTCTAATTGAGTTGAAAGAATTGAAAGAATAGTTGTAGTATTTACTTGACAATGGATTCATTAGGCCTAGTGTCTCGCCTTGGGGTGCATCAGTGTTTTCCGTGAAAAAGAAGGACATATCGATGAGAATCTGCATAGATTATCGGCACTTAACCATGGTCACTATCAAGAACAAGTATCCGTTGCCGAGGATTGATCACTTATTTGACCAGCTTCAAGGTGCCAAGGTATTTTCCAAGATTGATTTGAGATCTGACTATCATTAGGTGGAGATTAGGGCATCAAACATCCCTAAGATAGCTTTTCAGATTCGGTAAGGTCATTATGAGTACTTGGTGATTTCATTTAGCTTGAGTAATGCCCCAACAACATTTATGGATTTGATGAACTGGGTGTTCAAGACTAATTTGGATTCCTTAGTGATTGTCTTCATTGATAATATTTTGGTTTACTCCCACAGTAGAGAGGAGCATGAGCAACATTTACGGACCGTACTTAAAATTTTGAAAGATCGTTAGTTATATGCCTAATTTTCAAAGTGTGAGTTCTGGTTAGACTCGGTTGCCTTTTTGGGCCATGTTGTATCTTCTGTGGGAATCGATGTGGATCCTAAGAAGATTGAGGTAGTTTAGAACTAGCCCATACCTATTTTAGCTACATATATTCAAAACTTCTTAGGTTTGGTAGGTTATTATCGCTAGTTAATAGAGGGGTTTTCATCTATCTCAGCCCTATTGACCAAGTTAACTCAGCCCAAAGGTTGGATTTGTTACTTACTGAGTTGGTTGTACTCACGTTACACCCTGCACCTCGTGTAAATATCCAGGTGCTTCTGGTCATAGTGGCTGCTGAGTGTGGAGTCAGGATTCTTTGGAGACTATCGAGGTAGTTGCATGGTGCTCACAGGCCTTGACTCTCCTTCATTATCTTTACTTATGTTTCAATTCTTATTCCTTATACATTGTAGTATACCATATCCCTATATAGATACTCATGTACTCGGTGACACCCCAATTTTGGGAGAGATAAGCAACTTCTCGACCTCTGCTTTTCGTATTTGACCTGGTAGCAATTCAACCACCACGATACATCTCCCACCATGTCCTTCCTCATCCTCTACTGCCCAAATGCTGCCTCAAATCAAAATCCATCTCTGTAGCACCTGAACCAAAAAATTGCTACCAACTCTAAGCCTCCTCAAATATAATCTTTCTCAAGCCATCGACATTAGAAACATCGATTCGATTTCTAAACCGCTAAAACCTGCCATCTCTAACAACTGCTTCTTAGACATTATTTCACAACACCCTTCCCCGAAGGAAAATCAAAGAAGACCATAATATCGGCAAACCTTAGTGCATTCAAAAAAGGACAACAACACAACAACACAAATGAGAATTTCAGCACGCTAAAAAATATCAAGTCTCGTTACTCCATAAACCAAATCCTGAACATCCGTAGTCCAATTGTCTTTCCTCCACTGGAATTAAATGTCGAACCTCTAAACCATGCATTGAGAAATCTTCCTTTAGAGGCATTCACTACCTCGACACATGAACAAGCGGGTTACACCAACACAGTGGAATAATAATGTATGTGTCATACCTCCTTTTTCCTACACCCTGGGAGGGTATAAGGGAGTTTTTTTCAATTTAAGTGACAATCGAAACAAGATTTATTTATTTAAAGATTCAGAGTCGCCACTTGGGATAATTTATGGTGTCCTAAGTCACCAGTTCCAATCTCGAATCGAGGAAAAGATTGACTCTATTTTACAGTATGCGAACACAGAAATCCTGGTAAGGAATTCTGTTAACCCGGGAGAAGGTATTAGGCATTCCCGAGTTCCGTGGTTCTAGCACGATCGCTCAACTATTATTATTAGCCTAATTATCTTATTTTAAAATACTTTTGAACCTATGTGCATTTTAACTTTAAACCGCTTTTGATTATTATAAGGAAGAATTCAACATATCTAAAATACGTCTTTGGACAACGCCACATGAAATGCACCCAAAGTTGTTAAGATTTGGATTTGGGTCACATGAAATGCACACCCGAGTTTAGGAAGGTAATTTTAAATTACGCGCCTAAAGTAACAACGCATTTTCAACTTTGCGAGGGCCATTAAAAATTCGCTAAATGGTACGCCTCGAATTCTAAGGATTAAGAATATTAATTAAATGAGGGACATGCATTTTGAGATTTTATTTGGCACGACACACCTCGATTCCAATTTTTAAAGGGATTCAAACTAAACTTTGGAGGGCCATAAGCTATTTGTGTTATCTAATATGGCTCACCTCCACTAATTAACATGCCTAATTAATTAAAAGACTAAAGGGAATTTTGAAGTTCTTCTAAAAGCAAATGCCTCAATTCGATTGTAAATCGGCTAATTGCAATTTCATAATTACCCAAACTCGCTTCGAATAAAACTCGGGCCAATAGCAATCTTCGATGGAGATAACCATATTGAAAAGAAAAGGGTCATGTATGATAAAGCAACAAATGGTCTAATCCCCAAAAGCCTCCAGACTTAGGCTCAAGTGAGCCAAAATTGATGAAACAACCAGCATCTCATGAGGGTGAGTAATTGACTTCGATTGTTACTCAATATAGGGCAACGTTTGGCCCCGGTCTTGTGATCCAAATGGTTCACACCCAAGCCCAATAGTGCAAATACGACTGGCGTTAACACAGAAACATGAGATCCAGTTGACAGGTTTAAACTATGATTTAAAACATTTGACACAAATTAACTAAACTAAAGTTCTAATTTTATTCTTAGCATGCATTTTTGAATCAGGTTTGCTATATGAAAAGTCCAACAATAACACCTTGAATTATTGGGCTCAAGAGACAAGCCCGTTGGTTCCATCTTTGCAGACTGACCAACTCACTTCTGTAAATCAGCCTCAAACACTGAGTACCACTGAATCGACTAAACACTTCAATGAAAGGAATGCATGACTTCTTTTAACACGTTGCAACCATGATATGTATACCTAGCTTCTAGCTTTCCATCCATGCTCGACACTTTTTAGCAGATTTAGTCAAAAATTAACATATCAACTTAAAAAGCATCCTTAGTCAATTCAGTAGAATGCAAAGCCATTCAAATCAGTATATACAAATACCATATCACATTTATCCAGGAGCTTAAACCAGCACTCAAAAGGGCAAGTGATTACAAATTTGCTAATAACAACTCTCACATTCAACTCTTGAGCATTTTACTTATATTGAAACTTCCTTACAGTATATTTAAGGCATGGAAAAATTGGAAATAACATGCATAGCTCTAAATTTACTACAGAAGTATCATTGCAAGTAGAAGAAGACAAAACATCAAAACTCAAAATAATTTCATATTCAATCAAGTTTCGACTCGAAAATGCCTATGTACAATCATTTTCTATCCATAGCTTATAGAAATACCTAGAAAATGAAAAGTAACAATGAAGTGTGAGATCAATAACCAAGAAGCAAAAACCATCTCTAAACCTAGCAATGGAATAGTAGAAACCACAACAAAATCCAAACCAGACTCTACAATACTTAGAACTCAATCCATTTTTAACCTAGAATGCAAACCATGGCCTTTCAGTGATTTGAGCCAAATTATTAGGACCAGAAGAACAAGAATCCAAGTAGAATTTTCAGTAATTTTTCAGAAACTGCAAGAAATTCAAGGTTGTTTCAGAATTTTTTAAAGAAGAGGCAGCTGTTTCAGTTTTGGATGATTTCTGTCTCTTAAAATCTGACTTTAGACTCAAGTAATGCTGCCTTTATAGGCAAGGTATTAGGGCTGCCTAAAAGAGTTAAATTATACACTTGAAACCTTTTTGAATTTTGGTTTTAGCTTAGGTACCATTAGTGTAAAATTCAGAACTTTAATTTAGTCCCCACCTCAGCTTCCTAGAAGCTTCCTCAATCAGTTATTAGAGATTCTCCACCTACAATTCCCAAAATACCCCTTTAAGCCTTGTTAATTACCCTAAAAAATCTCATGAGTCATGGGTCAAGTTGACCCAATAGCTAAACCAGACCTGGGCTCCAAAAACAACTCGAATCATTTCCAATTTGGGCTTTCTGATTTGAGAAACCAAATTAACATTGAAAGCCTAAGATTCTTGAGTATTAAATTTGCAGAGTCGAACAATTCGGGCCCAAACAAATAAAAAATCTAATCCCTTTTTTAACAAAATTAATCCAAAATCAACTTACGATTATTACTTATTCAAAATTATTGATTGAGGAGAAAACAGAGACAGAGAGAAAAGCAAAAGAAAAAGAAAAAGAAAGGATGAGGGTGGAAGAGAAACAGATATCCGGAAAAACCTAAACAAGGAAATACCTAAGGTTAGAGGCAAAAGGGGCTCGAGAAACTTGACCGGCGGCTTCCGATTTGAACCAAAAATGAGTATTAGTCGGGTTGTTCTCGCAAAAACAACCGTCTAATACTCATCTTGGGTCGAAATCCCATCCAAGCTTGGGAAACATGATCCAAGGTTCTTGCATGATGAAATAACGGTGAGAAAAAGAATTAGGGTTCCGCCTTTGATTCAAGATTCGACGATATTGAGGGGGATTCGAGGGGAGTTATGTTGATATTTGGAGAGAGTAGGGTGAGAAGGTTCAGGGGTGTGATTTTCAGGTGGTGCAAGGCGTCGCCACTGGCGGAGGATCTTAGGGCAGCGTCTCTAGGTTTCCTGGGGTTAGAGACGCTGAGGATTGAGGGGGGGGGGGGGGTTCTGAGAGGGGTGGTCCGTTTCGGACATATAAATATTAGGAAGAGATCAGTTCCGAACCGTTTGATCAAATGAGATCAACGGTCCAGATAAAAATGCACGAAACAACGTCATTTGGCTTTTAAGTGAGACGGACTGGGTTGGGGGCAGGTTTGGACTGGTTTTTGGTTGGGTTTGGATGGGTATTGGGTATTAAACAATTGGGCCTAGGGGTTTTAAATGGATTTGCCCCAAACCGATTTCCTTCTTCTTTCTTTTCTTTTTCTTTTCATTTCTTTTTTCTAATTTTTTTAAATTCAAATTTAAAATAAAACCTAAATTAATTCCTAATCAAATTATCCTATCAAACTAAATTAACTAACTTTAAATAACAATTACCACAAATAATTAAATACCAAATTAAAGAAAAACTCCCAAAATTCGAAACTCAAATCAAAATGCAAAAATGAGTTTTTTCTTTCTATTTTTATAAAATAAACTAATTTACTAACTAATTTAAAAATATAAAATTAAATCCTAAAAGAAAATGCAACATATTTTTGTATTTTTTCATTAATTAAACAAAATTAACATGCGCAGACAAATGCAAGCAATTAACAAAAAATGCTACAAAAATCTACGAAATTGCAAATAATGGGAAAATTTTATTTTCTTGAAATTATGGGAGTAATTCACATAGGACAAAAATCACATACTCACAGTATGAACATCATAATAATTTGTGCATAGCCTATAAACCATAGGAAATACAGAGATTGAGCTAAACTGACAGAACAACCCTCCGAAAGGCGACGATAATAGCCTTCCCAAATATGCAGGGAGGAACATCCTGTACCACATTTGTAGTACCGCTACAAATCCAAGATGTCCAATTGATAACAAGCACTCCTGTTGCATAAGATTGAGTAGGAAGAAACTAAAGGAATAAGCTTCAAAGGAATCAAATCGCACGATGAGGAATCAAGAACGGAAGTGCTCCTAACAACCCTGTAGCCCCTCGAAGATAAGTACAAACGTCTCTATACCAATCTACAAGACTCTACTAGACTTGCTCATGACTCGTAAGACCCAAGTGAACCTAGAGCTCTGATTCCAAGCTATCACTACCCAAAATACTCTATAGGTCATGATGGTGCCTAACGCCGCTGTCAGGCAAGCCAACTGTGCTTAATCAACTTAATTACTTATTTTATTATTTTTGAAATCATAAATCCCATTAAAATAGTAGAGTAAGTTCTGGTACTCGTAGAAAACCCGTGATTTTTTTTATTTCCATCTTCTATATAAAATATAAATTACAAGGTGAAATGATAATAATTACGTGAACTACAATAATGAACATATAGTAAAAACCCCCAAAACCCGGTGTCACAAGTGCATGATCATCTACTAAGGAGTACAATAATAATAAAACATTTATCTAGAATATAAGTTAGATAGGAGAATATAAATAACTCTTACGGAGACTCTGAATGCCGCAAATCGTAACATGGAAATGCAGTTCACCGTAAAGTCCCCGCAACAATCGCCCCTTTCGCCAAAAAGACCACTAGACATATATATACCTAAATAATAAGTGCAACAAAACTAGCATGAGTACGTAAATCAACGTGTACCCAGTAAGTATCTAGCCTAACCTCGGAAAAGTAGTGATGAGGGATCGACGCCGACACTTACTAGAGGTCTAATAAAGCAGTATGCTAAATCCTAAACAGATATGAAGCCCAATAGTAATAGTAGTAGGAAATGGTAAACAACATAACCTTTCAAAATTTCTTTTAACTATATAAACTTCTCAATCTCGTATCCTATCTCAACAGCTCAGAAAAATATCCAGTGCCACTATCTAATGAATAAGAAATACCATATAAAATACAAGGCATTAGTGGAAGGAAAAATCTCATGAATATTCGAACTACTAGCGATATAATGCACGATTATGCTGAGGTCGTATGACCCGATCCCAGAAGGAATATGATACTGCCAAGGCGAAAGGCCCGATCCCATTGTAACGTGTACACTGCCTAGGATCGAGCGGAAGGAACCATAGGTGCATCTATTATACTACCGAGATGAACGACCCGCTCACATAAGAGTGTGGTACATGATCCTGCCGAGGCATTCGGCATGCTTCACAAGAAAGGAAAGGATTTTTTGAATTACAAGGCACGTAATACAGTATATGAACACAAAGTGAGTATAACCTTTACCGACTCTTAAATAACTTGCCAAAAACTCAAGGATGATAAGGCTCAGTCTAATATATGTGTAATTTCTAAATCAAGTTCAAGTATAACTTCAATTAATTAAGCCATCAGAATGAGTTCAAATGATTCAAATATTACATAGTAAAATCCTAAGTCTACCAGGACAAAAACATACTTTAGCCACATACAGGACGCTCGTTACCCCGTGCGTATGTAGAACCCACAACTAGTAGCACTTAACAATTACATCACCTAGGGGGTAGTTTCCCCCTCACAAGGTTGCACAGGAGACTTACCTTACTCTAAAGTTTCATAATCAGCTACAACGCCTCTCTAACTTCTCAATTCAAAGCCAAACGATCCAAAACTAGTCAAACAATGTGCAAATCCATCAAAATATACTTCAATGCATATAATTAATCAATTTATAACAATTCCCAACTCCGCTCGATAAGTCAATAAAGTCAACCCTCGGGCCCACGTGCCTGAGTTTTAATTTTTTCGAAGATAAACTTTATCCTTAACTTATATGTTTTATATTTCCAAAATCATCCAATTTCGTCCATGAATTGACCATCAAATAGAGGATATACCATCTCATAGCTTTGGGGCTCAAAATCCCAATTTCTACAATCTAAATACGGATGAAAATGATAGCAAACAACAATAATCATTGAAAAACATAAAAATAAAGTTCAGATATTTAACCCTTGTTGAGACGAGAACAACATCGTAAAAATCACCTCAAACGGAGCTCTAGAACTCAAGATATGCCCAAAATACTGAAATTCTCGGTTTAAAACACTGTCAAGATAATTTTTCTTCATCGCCTTTGAGGGAGACCTTCACGGTAGTGAAGAGTAATTTTTCTCATTGATCATTCAACCCAGAAATACTTCTTCACATTCGTGGAACCTCTATCACGTTCGCGAAGAAAAAATCTTCGTACCAGTAACCAACAATTTTGTCCAATATAGAAATATGCATAACTCTCTTATACGACATCGGAATTCAACAATTCTTATTGTTATGATTCCGTAATTACAATACAGATCTAATGGTTCAGTTCAATCAGAAATTAAAGGTCATTTTCTCAATATAGTACCCTTTATGACCAAAGAAATGACGTTAAAACATCAAATAAGCGAGCGATACAACCCAAACACATCCGAAACACACCCGACGCCCTCGGGACTCCATCCAATTACGCAAAACAGTCCCAAAACATAATACAAACCTACTAGAGGCCTCAAATCACACTAAAAAACATCCAAACGATGAATTTTGAATTGGCGAAAGTTAGAATTTTTATGATTTTGGCTGGTAGTGGAAATTTTGATATTAGGGTCGGATTGGATTTCTGGAAGTTGGAGTAGGTTTATGTTTTAATTTTTGACTTGTGTGCAAAATTTGAAGTCATTCAGACGTGGTTTGGTAGGTTTCGGCATCGTTGGTGGAATTCAGAAGTTTAAAAGTTCATAGGCTTGAACCCGGGGATAATTTGGTGTTTTGATGTTGTTTTGAGTGATTCAAAAGCTCGACTAAGTTTTTATGATGCCGTGGGACGTATTGGTATGTTTGGTTGAGGTCCCGAGGGCCTCAGGCGAGTTTCGAGTGGATAACTAATTTGGTTTTTGGTTGGCAATATAGCTGAAGTTGCTGATATATGATGTTGGATTTTTCTGGTTTCCTTATACGCGATCGCAGGAGTTCATTCGTGATTGTGTAAGCTTATTTAGGGCCAAAGGTGAGTTTGTTCTATATGATCACAGAGATAGGATCGCGATAGCATAGGTGTGCGAAGATATGCATCACGAACCCGTGGCTGAGGTTGCTTTCGCGTAGAAGGATTTGGAGTGGTAGAGGAGTGAAGGAATTTCTCTACGCGATCACGTGCAATTGGACGTGATCATATAGGTTTGAGAGGCAGCGATCCGCGATCGCATGGGTAATTCTGCACTCGCGTAGGGTTAATGTATGGGCATCCTGCTTTGTGCTTCGCGATCGTGAGGCCATTTCCGCGATCCCAATGAAGGAAATATGGGCAGCAATGTTAAATTTCAAAATCGAGGGTTTGAGCTCATTTTTCACATTTTGAGCTAGAGACCACAGATTTGGGTGATTTTTAAAGGTATTTTCAGGGAGTGGATTGGGGTAAGTGTTTCTCACTTGGTTTTGGTTAAATTACATGATTATATCTTGAATTTTATCATCTAAATTGTGATTTGGAGTGAAATATTCGGGGGGGGGGCTGGAATAAT
>MU718725.1:27747-45873 GCA_026770625.1 Nicotiana glauca
AGTTGGAGTAGGTTTATGTTTTAATTTTTGACTTGTGTGCAAAATTTGAAGTCATTCAGACGTGGTTTGGTAGGTTTCGGCATCGTTGGTGGAATTCAGAAGTTTAAAAGTTCATAGGCTTGAACCCGGGGATAATTTGGTGTTTTGATGTTGTTTTGAGTGATTCAAAAGCTCGACTAAGTTTTTATGATGCCGTGGGACGTATTGGTATGTTTGGTTGAGGTCCCGAGGGCCTCAGGCGAGTTTCGAGTGGATAACTAATTTGGTTTTTGGTTGGCAATATAGCTGAAGTTGCTGATATATGATGTTGGATTTTTCTGGTTTCCTTATACGCGATCGCAGGAGTTCATTCGTGATTGTGTAAGCTTATTTAGGGCCAAAGGTGAGTTTGTTCTATATGATCACAGAGATAGGATCGCGATAGCATAGGTGTGCGAAGATATGCATCACGAACCCGTGGCTGAGGTTGCTTTCGCGTAGAAGGATTTGGAGTGGTAGAGGAGTGAAGGAATTTCTCTACGCGATCACGTGCAATTGGACGTGATCATATAGGTTTGAGAGGCAGCGATCCGCGATCGCATGGGTAATTCTGCACTCGCGTAGGGTTAATGTATGGGCATCCTGCTTTGTGCTTCGCGATCGTGAGGCCATTTCCGCGATCCCAATGAAGGAAATATGGGCAGCAATGTTAAATTTCAAAATCGAGGGTTTGAGCTCATTTTTCACATTTTGAGCTAGAGACCACAGATTTGGGTGATTTTTAAAGGTATTTTCAGGGAGTGGATTGGGGTAAGTGTTTCTCACTTGGTTTTGGTTAAATTACATGATTATATCTTGAATTTTATCATCTAAATTGTGATTTGGAGTGAAATATTCGGGGGGGGGGGGGACTGGAATAATTTTGAGGTTTTGAATGGGATTTTTTGTCGGATTTGAGTAAATTTGGTATGGTTAGACTCGTGAGTCAATGAGCTTTCGGGTTTTGTGACTTTTTCAGATTCAGAGACGTGGGCCTGGGGGTCGGGTTTGACCCAATTTCGGGGTTTGAGTCTAATTTAGTAGTTTTTCTTGTGGAATTGATTACTTTAGCATATATTAATGGTATTGTACTACTTGTGGCTAGATATGGAACGTTTGGAGGCCGATTCAGGAGGCAAGGGCATTGCAAAATAAATATTTGCTCGGATTGAGGTAAGTAACGGTTGTAAATCTGGTCCTAAAGGTATGAAACCCCGAATTTTGTGTCATGTGACTATTTTGGAGGCGACACACATGCTAGGTGACAGGCGTGTGGCCGTGCACCGAGGGGATTATGACTTGGTTCGTCCCGTAGAAACTGTAAAGTTAAACAACCTGCTGTTAGCTATATGCTTCCTATGTGTTATAGAAAGATTGACTGTAAATCATGCTAGATACCATGTTTAGGCTTTATGCCGATATTGTTAGGAGCTTTAGTGGTCGTTTCTTGCTATCATCTCAATGTTTTCACTGATATTCCGTACTCAGTCATGTTCATGTATTCTTATATCATAATTCAATCTCTGTTATTCTATTTGATGCGTCATGTCATTACTGTTTAGGTTGATTATCTTGTTTTCTGAGAGCCCGAGAGACTAGAGAGATTGACGACTGAGTGAGGCCGAGGGCCTGATTGTGAGGACATTTATGGGATCGGGTTACACACTGCATCATGTTTCATTGATTTTTCCATGATTGGCATTGATATAGTGCTAGGGCTGAAGAAGCCCCTTAGGAGTCTGTACACAACCCAGCGAGCGCATGTACCTACTGAGTGCAGGTGTCGAGTGCCGAGTGTTGAGCGATTATGAGGAATGAGTGACTGTGAGGTTGGAGTGATTGACTGAGTGATGATTGCCCGATGGGCTGTATATGATTTCATTATTGATGCACATAGTTGCCTATATCCTTGTTTTGAAAACTATTGAAAGATATTTTATCGGACTTTACTTGAACTTGACTTAAACTAACTGATTTGACTTAAACTCTAGATTGAAAGAATGCATACACTTTACTGAATTTTTATGAAATGAACTGTATTTGCAAAGCTCGTCACTACTTCTCAGTTCCCAATTTATTTCTGTTACTTACTGAGTTGGTGTACTGACGTTATTCCCTGTGCCTCGTGTGCAGATCCAGGAGTAGTTGGTCACGGAGAGTGCTGATAGTCCTCGTAGCTGGTTATTGGAGAAAGTGAGGTAGCTGCCTGGTGTTCGCAACCTTGCTTTCTTCTCCCCTATCTTTCCTTTAGTTGTATTTTGGATTTCATACTATGTTTGTCTTGTAATTGTCGGATCAGTTATGTTAGATTCTCATGACTTAGTGACACCCCGATGTTTGGGGCTTTCTTTCCGCCTTTCTATATAGAGTTCAACTCTTGTTTATTTTTATGGAAATTCTGTTATAAAAAGGCTATTTAGCACATCTTTGAATGAATTATTGAAATATTGTGAAAGTCGGTTGGCCTAGTACCATCGATAGGTGCCATCACGACAGGTTTGAGTTTAGGGTCGTGACAAACGTACAAGTCATAAATCACGATACAAACCTGTATGCGATCAAAATCGAGGAGCACAATTTTAAAGTCTTAAATCGGGCTATAGGCTCGAGTCCGGGAGACTCGAAGTGGGTGTCTCCTCTGGCTAAGGGACACCTACCTCAAGGAAGCTGATTGAATGCTTGGCACATACCACATTGAGGGCAGCATAATCTCGAAGTCAATCAAGAAAGAGCGGGAATTTATTAGGAACACGTGGATTAGGACATTAATTAAAGGATAAGGTTTGTACGAAATGGTACAGATCCATACTAGGCCGTTATACACCTGTACCAATAGAATTCTTTACTTTTATGAGGAATGTACTATATTGGGGTTTTCCCTCCTATTTAAGGGGACCCCAATAATTTTGTAAGGCATGAGATCAGTCACTGCAATAGAACATTCTTATTCTTCTCTTGTTTAACGTGCTCAGCAATTACTCTTCATCTTTATTGCCTTTAATTTATTGTTCATACTTTATTGGTCTTAGCTAACCTCGAGGTCCCTGGATAGCCAAGCTCGAGGCCTCTACTGTTTCAAAAACATTGATTTGGTTTATTATTTCTTCTTACATAAGCTCACTATTACTCGTATAACCACTATTATTAGAATATATCACGTATCCTTAAGACCACCAAATATCTTTAATTATTACTCACATTTTTCGAGGTAAACAGTTTTGCGCCCACCGTGGGGCTAAAGATAATAGTGATTATTTTAGTACTAGTTTTCTGATAACACACATTATTCATCACACTTTTTCTTGTCAAAAATTCTTTGATTTTAGGATTAATCATGTCTAGCACACAGAATGCACCCATTCACGTAGACGAAGGTCTAGGAGAAAACATTGGCATAGGGGTCGATGTTCCACCCATAAACCTCGGGGAAGTGCCTAACGTGGAGCCGGTTGATATCAGCTCACACAATAATTTAAAAACAGACGCAGGCGCAGGCCCTGTAAGGAATGAACATGGGGAAGCCCAGGCTAGAGGCCAGGAAACACGAGGACAGGAAGAAGGGGGAGTCAACCTCCAAGTGATATTCGAAATTTTGCAAGCTTAGCAAGTCGCTATCGCTCAACTCCAAAGCCAGAACAGAACTCCTAACACTGCCGAACTAGTAAACATACATCATGAACCAGTGCTTGAAAAGATCAATGAAAGCAGCTCAGGGATTGACCCTACAATCATGAAAATGCTCGAGGAACTGACTAAAAGAATCGAGTCAGGAGAAAAGAGGATAGAAGACAATGATAAAAAGGTAGAAACTTACAACTCCTGGGTGGACCAAATACTGGGAGCAACTCTAGTTTTGAGGGGTCTAGATGCCAAACAATTCATACAAAAACCTTTCCCCCCAAGTGCGGCTCCGATGCCCATTCCCAAGAAGTTTTGCATGCTCGATGTTCCAAAGTACAATGGAACAACTGACCCTAATGAACAGATTACATCATACACTTGTGAAATCAAAGGAAATGACTTGAACGATGATGATATCGAGTCAGTATTGTTAAAAAAGTTTGGAGAAACACTATCAAAAGGAGCTATGATCTAGTATCAAAACTTAGCTCCTAACTCCATTGATTCATTTTCTATGTTGGTGGATTCCTTCGTGAAAGCAGACGCCGGGGCCATAAAGGTGGCCACAAGAAAACCAGACATATTCAAGATAAAATAAAGGGACGACGAAATTCTAAGAGAGTTCGTGTCCCGGTTTTAGATGGAAAGGATGGAATTACCCCCGGTCTCCGATGATTGGGCAGTTCAGGCCTTCATGCAAGGTTTGCATGGAAGAAGCTCGATAGCTTCTTGACATCTAAAGCAAAACTTGATAAAGTATCCAGCTGTGACATGGTCGGATGTGCACAATCGGTATCGGTCAAAAATTAGGGTCGAGGATGACCAATTAGGAGCCCTCTCGAGCTCAGTTCACCCGGACAGATTCACAGTCAAGCCCCCGAAGGACACAGACCAAGGATCAAGATTCAACAAGGAAATATATCAACCGTACATCAAAGATAGAAGGAACATTTCAAGGTGTAATGCACTTCAAAATGATCAGAGAGCCGATCGAGACCAAAGCACCCGGGAATTCATGGGCAAAATTAGGTCCGACAGGCGCTCGGGACCAGTGGAGTCTCCCAAATTATCATAATACAACTTCAGTGTCGACGCCTCAAATATTGTCTCAGCCATTGGCAAAATTAAAGATACCAGATGGCCCAACCCCATACAGACAGATCCTTCTAAAAAAAACCCTAATTTAATGTGTAAGTACCATGGTACTCACGGGCATAAGACCGAGGATTGCAGACATCTTAGAGAGGAGGTAGCTCGACCATTCAATGAGGAACACCTTCATGAATTTCTTAGTGCGCGGGCCAAAAACCATTTTCGAGAAAGAGATGCAAACAGGAATAGTGAACTTGAAAAACCTCAACATGTCATTCACATGGTCATCGATGGAGACGATGTCCCATAGGGACCTACATTCAAACATACTAAAGTGTCCATCACAAAGGAAAAACGGACTTGAAGCTATGTGCCCGAGGAAGCTCTATCGTTCTGTGACAAGGAAGTAGAAGACGTATCCTAGCCTCACAATGACGCCCTGGTAATCGCTATCCTTTTGAATAAAACTCAGGTCAAACGTGTTTTAGTGGATCTAGGTATCTTGGTAAACATAATTAGATCGAGGGTCGTGAAACAACTTGGAATGCAAGATCAGATTTTACCCTACATTCTGGGTGTTGAATGGCTTCAACATGGCAAGTGAAACAACAAGGGGAGAAATTATCTTGCCTGTAAATGTAGTCGGGACTATACAAGACACTAGGTTCCATGTCATCGAAGGTGACATGAGGTATAATGCACTCCTCGAGAGGCCATGGATACATAATATGAGTGCAGTGCATTCGACTCTCCATCAGATGATGAAGTTCCTGATAGAGGAAGGAGTGAAAATAGTCCACGGAGAACAACAAGCTGCAAAAAATATGTTCACAATCGAGGAAGTGGTGCCGACACTGAAACCTTTCACCTTGGAGACATCGACCTCCAAAGGTAAGCAGGTGGCTAAGTAGTAGTCACAGCTCCGAGCCTCGACAGAAGCAGAATAACAGGTAATCGAAGGCCAAGAAAGGAACTCCCTAGATCCTCGAGCCCTCGTTGTTCCCCAAAAGCCCGATGCTACCAAGCCAACCGCTAAAAAGAAGGGTACACCTGGGAACGGGACCCCTCCCTCAGGAAAAAACTCATTTAGTTTCGTGATGGTAATATAGATCATATTGTTTCGCCTCGTTTAAATATGCCAGGGATTCCGCTCGAAGGATAAATAGATAAAATAATTAAAGCTTATATTGAAATATGACTGGATAAGTCCTTGTACACAGAGGACTACTTTAATTCATTCGCAGGAAATAATCAACATTTCGAGGAAATACGACACAAAGTTGAACCTAAAGAAGCGTTCCATCAGAGTTGGCACGACTAAGTTTCTCGGCCTTCGTGGTATCAAATCGGGGCATCAAAATCATCCCCGACCAGTTCAAGGCTCTCGGAGAGGTCATGGTCACGGATAGCAAGACCTCAGAGTTGTAGATAAAGGATATTACAGGCTCGACACGATGGAAGCTCTCAAAGGATCGTGATATCGAGAATACCCTTTCCTACTCAAAGGCCGTAGGTTGTAAAGCATGCGTTGCACTCTTTTTTCCTTAGCTCGGATTTTGTCTCAAATGGGTTTTACCATCAAGGTTTTTAATGAGGAAACACTTATATGCTACCCGAGTAATGATCAACAAGTATTCAAGGCTTTTTTTCAATCAACCTCGAATACTGAGGGGAATCACCCTCGGAGGTTACATTTATGGGAAAGATATTTCACGCCTAAGAGGGTCTCGATAGGAGAACTTTGTAATGGGCCAAACGGCCAAACGAGCCATGTCCATATAGAATAGTCGAGCCCCGACAACAAAACATGTATGCATGTATCGACTATTTGAAGAAGCATTCAGGTTATATCAAAAATACTTTGTGTCTCATACAAGCCCTACACTTACAATCCTACGGGAAACATCTTAAAATCCAAGACATAGAAGCACCCTGAATACTTGGGGACTGCCATCAAAATTTGAATTAATAAAACCCCAAAGAGGCACCCCTTCGAAACAAAGGCCAAGGCCAATATTCTTGGTGTTTAACTCCTCAAACAAGTTCGGAAAGTTATCGAGTAACAAGTCCAAGTGACATACCCAAAGGATATGTCCAAATAAAAGACTACGATTATATAAAGGCTACGGCCAAATAAAAGACTACGGTCATATAAAGGCTACGGCCAAATAATGCGGCTCAGAGACGTCCGACTTCCGCCATAAATTAAAAGGCCTTCAAACACTTTGTAAAAATAAGTTAAATTAGGCTACCCTTGGCAAAAGCAAAATACAAAGGGCTTCGATAAATCCAGCCCTCAAAAATCCCGAGGGTTTCGATAACATCGGCCCTCGAAAACACCTCAAAAGGTGTTCGATTATGTTTAGACAAACACATAACTAAAAGGGTTCCGATATGTCGAACCCTCAAAAAACCTATAAGTGAATAAAACATATGCTAAGACATAGTTAAATTTTCACTAAGCCTTTTAAGCCGAAATAAGGGAGAAATTATATAGCCATTCTAAGCGGTCGAATCGGCGCAACCTAAGAGCCTAAGGGCTGATATATAAGAGCCTAAGGGCCAATATGTAAGAACCCAAGGGCTAATATATAAGATCCTAAGGGACGATATGTAAGAGCCCAATGGCCAATATATAAGAGCCTAAGGGCCGACATACAAGAGCCTAAGGGCCAACTTCAAAAAGCTTAAGAGCCAAAAACTTATAGTTTGAGACTCCGCTCTCACTTCAATCCGAACTCAAGGTTCGTCATATCCCGAGCTTACTTCAGATCGATTTAAGCTTAGCTCGAAGATCATTATATCTATCGATAAAGACCTAAGGATTTGTAACACCCCGAACCCTAAACCAATCCTCAGATTAATCATTCAAACGAAGTCTTCCATAAATAAAGACAATGATAAATCCAACACAAACCAAATACAAGATAAAAGTCCCCCTCGTATTTCTGAAAGATGATTACAGGAAATATTTACACAAGGCTACACAAGGAAGGCTTATAAGGAAACAAAATAAAGTGACTAAAACTACTCCGGGGTCACGTCCTTGGCAGCCATTTCTTCAGGAATTGCATTTCCAAGAGCCTCAACCTCAGGGACTTCATCCCCGCCTCCTTCACTCTCAGAGACCCCGACTGAATCATCCTCATTGTAAAGCAGAAAGGTCGCCTCTTCTTCCAAAATATTCTCTACTTCAATATCGGCTGAAAGGTCAAAGTCGCTGGCATGTATCTCTTCGAGGGTCATCCTCCGAGATTGTCGCCTAGCATGGTCAAGGGCACTTGATAACTTAACCTCCGCCATAGAAGAGATCTCCCTTGCCCGAGTATTAGTTGCTTCGGCGTCGGCTCGATACGAAGCCATAATTGATGCAACATCAGATTTAGCCTTGGCCAGCTCAACAACAGATTTGGCTTTAAGCTCCTCGATCTCGAGGCCTCGAGCTAGGTCTCCTCCTTTACACTTCGAAGCTGGCATTCGAGCGAAGCTAACTCTTAGAGTTTCCTTCTCAGATACGAGATGGTCCATACCTTGCCCCGACCCTAGGATCTCGTTTTCTTTCATCTTAAGCTCCTCCCAAAGCTGTGCCTCCAAGACGGCCTTCTGCTGAAACTACAAAATTAAAAATCACAGTCACTAAAAAAATAGATGCGTAACAGACTTTTGAGAGCTGTGTTACCTTCTCTACATACTCGGCTCGAACTTGGCATGGCTGCGTCAACTCAACTCGGAGATTGTGGATCTCCACCACTTTATTAGCATAGAGGTTTTTGACAACGTCCCTCACTTCCGAAACCTTCTTAAGCTCAGCCTCGCATCGAGCAAGTTCGGCTCGGGATTTGGAAAATACCCCTTTATGGAGCACCACAACCTTCATAAAGAGGGAGGAAAGAAGATTCAGAACAACTAAAACAACGGCGCAGGCATAAACAACAGAAAACTAACTTGTTCAAAAATGAAGAAAGCATCTGGGTTGGGGCCATCTTCAAGCCCTCCAAGATATTCTCGGAAGATGTCATGCCCCTCATGGCTTGCCTCCACTTCAGAAGTGTGACGACCCGAAGGGGTCATCACTTGTTTCCCTACTTTTTAAGTGCTTCCAAGGCCTCGAAGACCTCATTTGGGATTGCCTCAATTTTCGTGCGCAGTCCAGGCGCGTAGCCGGAAAGCTTAAATATGAATTCTGTGTGAAAAATGATAAATTTTGATATTAATATGGACATATTTGACTTCGGTCAACATTTTTGGTAAACGGACTCGGAACCATGATTTGACGGTTCCGAAGGATCCGTAGAAAAATATGGGACTCAGGCATATGCCCGAAGTCGAATTTTGAGGTTTACATCCCGAGAAATGAATTTTTCTGTGAAATTGTTTTTCTAAAATTATTAAGGAAATTAGGAATGAAATTTTATTAGAAGAATGTGGTATCGGGCTCATATTTTGGTTTTGACGCCTGGTACAAGTCTTATATATGGTTTAAGTGCTTTATGTAAAATTTGATTGAAATTGGACGTCGTTTGATGTGTTTCGGACTTAAAATGAAAATTTGATGCTTTAGGAAAATTTCAAGGAAAAACATGAGTTTTGAGGTTTGATTCCTTGTTTTTGATGTTATTTTGGCGATTTGATCACACGGTTAAGTTCGTAGGATGTTGTTGAGTTAGTGTGTGTGTTTGGTTAGGAGCCCCGAGGGTTCGGGAGTGTTTTCGGAGGTGTTTTGGACTTAGTGAAATTGCAGAAAAATCTGCAACAGGTGCACCGTAAATTCCTTCATCGTGTTCGCGACGTCTTCTTCGCATTCGCGAAGCTTTAGATCTCTCCCTCCTTCGTATTCGCATCCCTTCATCGCGATCGCGTAGAGTTATCGAGTCTTGAGGGCCCAGCCCTCCTTCCTTCTTCGTGTTTGCGAAGCTTCAGATCCCTCCCTCCTTCGTATTCGCATCCATTCATCGCGATCGCATAGAGTTATTGAGTCCTGAGGGCCCAGCCCTCCTTCCTTCTTCGCGTTCACGATGGCTGGACCGCGTTCGCGTAGGTTTCCATCCTCTTCCATCGCATTCGCGTACATGCCAACACGTTCGCGTAGGCCAATCCCCTGGACCCCCCAGTCTTTCTCTTCGCGTTCGTGTCCTTCTCATAGAGAACGCGATTGTATGTCAAGCCAACCCTTCGTGAACGCGACCTTTCTCCCATGAACACAAAGGGCAATTTTGCCCAGTTATTTTTAAAGTCTAAAAACAGAACAGTGATGGGTTTCATTCAAAATATACACGAACCCTTTCTTATCCAAAGCTTCTAGGCGATTGTTAGAGCATTTCTTCACCAAAGCTTCTTGGGTAAGTATTTATTAACTCGTTTTCTTCATTTTCCATCATCATCTATTGAAATCCTCGACCTAAAACATGTAATTTAGGGTAGAAATTGGGAAAAATAGGTAGAGTTAGGGCTTTTCAATTTTTCTTGACTTAGACCTCATTTTGGGGTTGAATTTGAAAACAAAATCTATATTCGGGCTCGTGGGCGAATGGGGGATTTTGATTTTTGTCCGAACCTCGTGTTTTGACCAAGCGGGCCTGGGGTCGATTTTGGAATTTTTGGAAAGGAAGCTTTAAAACCTATATGTAGGCATTGGGTTTGATTTGTTTAGCATATATTGATATTATGAAGTCCTTATTGTATAGATTTGATTGATTTGGAGCCAAATTCGAGAGGGAAAGCGGTTGTTGTGGATTGATTTGGCCGTGGCAGTTGAGGTAAGTGTTTGGTTTAACCCTAGCTTGAGGGAATAAGAGTTGAGTCTTGTTTGCTACTTGCTAATTGATCGAGTACGATGTATAGACATGGTGACGAGTATCTATACATTGGTGTCTAGCATGACCGTGAGTCTTAAATTGCTAAGTTGTTGTATTCTCAAATGATGCTTATGAGAATTTGGTTGAAGATCTTTAAAACCGAGCAAGTAATTGTTATGACTGAGCATTGGTACTAATTGTGTTAAGTAGAAATTGAATAAGTTTGGTTATAGCTGGATCTCCCTTGCCGGGAAAACATTATATTATCTTGTTCCCTTGCCGGGATTTTCTTTGTGATACTGTGTTGGATTGAAATGGGAGCGAGTGGTACGCCTAACACACATGATATGTTGAAATGGGAGCGAGTGGTACACCTACCACACATGATATATTGAGATGGGAGCGAGTGGTACGCCTACCACACATGATATATTGAGATGGGAGCGAGTGGTACGCCTACCACACATGATATATTGAGATGGGAGCGAGTGGTACGACTACCACACATGATATGTTGAAATGGGAGCGAGTGGTAGGCCTATCACACATGATATATTGAGATGGGAGCGAGTGGTACGCCTACCACATATGATATATATTGAAATGGGAGTGGGTGGTACGCCTACCACGAGATATTGAGAAATAGGATCGGGTTGCACGCCTACAACGAGATGAGTTGAATATGAAAGTTACCTTATCTATTCATTACTTTTATAAGTTAAATTGTAGATGTACTTGCCATTATTCCTTATATTTGTTTCTAACTATTTCCCTTGAAGCATGCTCCCCTCCCCAGTTTAAATTGTTATGTTCTTGCTATTTCCCGTTGTACTCGTATATATATCTGCACAGGTTTATGTGATGTCCAGTCTAGCCTCGTCACTACTTCGCCGGGGTTAGGCTAGGCACTTACCAGCACATGGGGTCGGTTGTGCTGATGCTACACTTCTGTGCTCTTTGGCACAGATCACGGTGTTGGAGTAGCTTTTGGATAGCAGCAGTAGATTGGGAGTAGACCTTCAGTCCAGAGACACCGAGGTAGCCTTGCTGACGTCCGCGGGCCCGGAGTCTCCTCTATCTTTATTTCAGTTTGTTATCCTTGTACCGAAACAAACAGATTATGATTTCTTTCAGTCTATTGTATTTAGTAAATCTTAGACGTTCGTGAGTGTTGCGAAGCCAATCTTGGGTAGAGTTTTGTATTGGAACTTCCACATTTCTTTCAGTTATTTACATTTGAGACTTCCGCTTATGTTATTATATGTTTCGTTTTATAAAACTGTTGATGTTTTGCTAAAGAAGGTAATAAATTGTTGGCTTGCCTAGCTTCTAATAGTAGGCGCCATCACGACTCTCGAAGATGGGAAATCCGGGTCGTGACAAGAGGATCTCAAATTCTGAGCCTCATTGATTTGTCCCTCGGTGAACTCGGGTACTGGAGGAGAATCATCCACATTGATTACCCCAAGTGATCTACTCGGGGTATTCTCTTTTACTTGAGGAGGCTCGGGGTCAGGACGATCGGCTTCGCCCTCCAAATGATCTCCTAGGCGAGGTGCCTTATTTCGGGATGTTGGTTTGGGGACTTTGTTTGAACTCCCTTCGGATATTTCTTCGGCTCTGGAATGAGCCACATCGACCGCCACCGGCTTGATAGGCTTCGAAGCATCGACATTCTTTCTTTTGCGGGTTACCAACAGGCAGTTATCTTCTTCTTCTTCCTCCTAGTCCCGAAGGCATTGGATCATTTTCGGAGATAAGGCTAATATGTCGGTCTTAGGCCTTCGAGACACGATCTTCTTTGGCTTCGGAGGATTTTTAGATGACTCTCTTCTTCTTTTTCTTTCTTTAGAAGGCTTCAAAACTTGCACTTCATCAGCCGGGGCCGAACACAACTCAACGGCATCTCCAAGACCTACATAAAACCAAGGTAAGTATCCCATAACGGAAGTACAAAAAAGCAAGCAAGAGAACTCCTAATGGTTTTTGGGCTCCCATCGACCCTTGCCCAGATCTAGCTAGCAACGGTTCGAGTAAGAGGAGGTGGAGGCTAGCTTTCGGACCCATACCTCGAGGTTTGAGAACCCTCCGGGAAACCAAGCAGCAACTACACTAACGTAAAGAGGTTAGATCAAACAAAAATACAAAATCGGGGAAAATAAAAGAAAGCAGGAGATACTCACGTTTCATGTTCCACTCCTCGGGGAAAGACATCCAATAAGTAGGAATTAGATCAGAGGTCTTGAATCGGACAAACCAGCTCATCCACCCATGAACTTTGTCCTCATCGATACTAGAAAATAGAGATTTTAAGGATCGACATTGTAATTTTATTAAACCCCCATGATAAAGTCGGGGACTGTACAATCTGATCAGATGATTGAGGGTAAAGGACATCCTCTCGATTTGGCTCGAAAAGAACCTAATTAAGTAAATGATTCGCCAGAAGGAGGGGTAGATATGGCCGAGCATCACTCGGTATCATTGACAAAAGTCAAGAATAACTGGATCTATAGGACCCTGAACCGGAATTGCAGGGCCCAACATAAATGGGTAGGTGTATATACTCAGATACCCCGCTTTGTACGTGGTGATAACCTCCTCGGAGGAAGGAATCACTATTCCTTTATTGTCCCATTTACAATCTTCCTTTACTTGCTTGAGCTCGGCCTTGGTCACCAGACAAAGATATCGAGACATGGGCTCGCATCGGCCTAGTGTGAAAATAGGTTTTTCGATTTTGAAATCAAATGTTATCTCACACGGGGGGGAGGGGGGGAAGGGAGGATGCATTCCCCGATACGAGGTGGCACTACCGGTTTACTCTTAGTCGACCGAGACGATGAATGAGCTTTTTCCTTTTGAGGAACGAATTTAGAAGTTTTAGCCATCACTATGCGGAAGATTTGAGAAGATGAAAAATGTTATTAGAAAAGAGAAGGGAAAGCTCAAGGAAATTGAAAAAGGGTAAATGGGACTTTGAAAGAAATATGGGAATGAAGTTTGTAAGGCTGTAAGAAGGACGACCGTTAGCCACCTCCAATTAATGATTTTGGGAATCGTACAGGAAGCAACTTTTCAGTAACTTCAACTGCTTATGTCATGATATTGGCATCAGGGCCAAGGCATCAGAAATTAATTTGTCAAAAATCATTAAGGACATCCTACAAGTTGAGTTCGAGCAAACACTCACTCGACTACTAAGCCCAAGGGATACCCGACTTTGAGAAAATTCTCATTTAGGGACTATCTATAAAGCATAAGGGCTATCTCTACTTCGAGTTCTAGAAAACGCTCACTCGACTATTAAGCCCAAGGGCTACCCAAGTTCGAGAAAATTCTCATTCGGGGACTATCTATAAAGCCTAAGAGCTATCTCTATTTTGAGCTCCAGCAAATGCTCACTCGACTACTAAGCCCAAGGGCTACCCGAGTTCGAGAAAATTCTCATTTGAGGACTATCTATAAGCCTACGGGCTATCTTTATTTCAAGTGCGAGCGAATGTCCACCTGACTATTAACCCCAAGGGCAGCCCAAGTTCGACCAAATTCTCATTTGGGGACTACCTTTGAGGCCTGAGGGTTAACTTTATTTCGAGTTCGAGCAAGTACTCAATCGACTACTAAGCCCAAGGGCTACCCAAGTTTGAGAAAATTCTCACTCGGGGACTATCTACGAGGCCTAAAAGAGCTAACTTTATTTCAAATTTGAGACCTTTCTCTCACTCAACTCAGACTCAGGAGTCCTAGTGTCCCAAGCTCGCATCAAATCAATCTAAGCTTAGCTCGAGGATTAACAAATAACCTTAAGAGGTTCTATATTAGTCAATTAAAATCTAAGGGTTTATTATGTTCCAGGTCCAGTATTTGGACTAATTGTTAGAGTTATACACTCAAATTTTTTCACAAACGAAGGCAGAATGGAATTTAGCATGAATCGAAGATGAAATAGAGAAATTGTTATATTGAAAAAATATGTTTACAAAGCCCAAGAGGGGACCTCACACAGAAACAAAGAAGCAAAAACAAAATCCAAGAACCTAATCTAATTTTGGGGGCATATCCTCGATAGAGACATCTTCGAAAACCTTTTCCTCGGGGACTCCATCTCGATCTTTAGAGAAAATTGTCGCCTGGTGAAAAACTTGGCGAGTACGGGTCTTGTCAGCACAGCTATTTTGAAGCCACTTCTTGAGATGTTGTACTGGTGTGGGATGCAAAAGTTAGTAGATGATAGTGCCACCTCATTCCATGGAAAGCAAAAAGAATGAAGCGCCACACCAGGTTGAAGTTAAGAGAGATGAGCAGCAGTGTAATGTTCGCATATCTTCTGATACGGAAAGAATCGGTGCCCTTCTCTCATTGTTTCTAGCCAACAAAAACAACAACAATAATTCAGTATAATCCCACTTAGTGGGAAAAAGCTTTGAAAAAGAGAGGCATGGCATAACTGATAAAGTTGCTGCTATGTGACCTTGTGGTCACAAGTTTGAACCATAAAAATAGGCGATTAGAGGAGGATATAAAGAAGGGAAAGGGTTAAAAGTTGATGAAGAAAGAATGAGTATTGTTTCTGTTTAGCCAAGTAACCCTTTATTTATAGAAATACGATGGCGGAACTGACGACGCATTCAATGCTTTTGGGAAATGAACCTACCTGACGTTTTGATCACTTCAAACGCCTACGTCACATGCATGACATCATTGCAAGAGGCTCAGGAATATCGAGGTTCAAATCATTTCATATCATTTCATTTTAAGAAATGCGGGGACTATTTGTATGTTGTCAAAACCGAGGAGCACAATTTTAAAGTCTTAAATCGGGCTATAGGCTCGAGTCCGGGAGACTCAAAGTTGGTCACATCCGGCTAAGAGACACTTACCTCGAGGAAACTAATTGAATGCCTGGCATGGACCGCATCGAGGGAAGCATAATCTCGAAGTCAATCAAGAAAGCACGGGAATTTCTCATGAACACATGGATTAGGGAATAAATTAAAGGTAATGTTTGTACGAAATGGTACAGATCTGTACTAGGCCGTGATACACCTGTACCAATAGAATTCTTTACTTTTATGAGGAATGTACTATATTGGGATTTTTCCCTCATATATTAAAGGGACCCCAATCATTTTGAAGGCATGAGATCATTCACTACAATAGAACATTCTTATTCTTCTCTTGTTTAATGTGCTCAGCAATTACTCTGCAGCTTTATTGCCTTTATTTTGTTGTTTATATTTTATTGGTCTTAGCTGACCTCGAGGTCCCTGGATTGCCAAACTCGAGGCCTTTACCGTTTCAACAACATTGATTTGGTTTATTATTTCTTCTTACATAAGCTCAATATTACTTGTATAGCCACTAGTATTAGAATATATCATGTATCTTTAAAACCACTGTCACACCTCCTTTTTCCACTAAGGCTTTACTACACCCCAGGAAAGGGTATAATAAAAAAGGAGTTTTTCCACTTAAAGGACAATCGAAACGGGATTCGTTTTATTTAAGATTAAAAGTCGCCACTTGGGAGATTTATGGTGTCCCAAGTCAACGGTTTGAATCCCAAATTGAGGAAAGGGTTTGACTCTATTTAACAGTCGCGAACCAGAAATCCGGGTAAGGAATTCTGTTAACCCGGGAGAAGGTGTTAGGCACTCCCGAGTTCCGTGGTTCTAGCACGGTCGCTCAACTGCTATATTTGGCTAAAATTTGATTTTAATACATGTTAACCTATAGTGCAATTTTAAAATAACTTATCGCTTTTGTCAATTATTTTTTTTTTTAAGAAAGTGAACGTCGTTTAAGAATATATTTTCGGATCACGCCACATGAAATGCACCCGGATCCTCGATACATTCTTATTCAACGTTTTCGGATTTGGATTTGGGTCGCATGAAATGCACACCCGTATTAGGAAGGTAGAATAATTAAAACGCGCCTAAAGCGATTAACGTGTTGTTATCTTTTGGGAAGGCCGTAAAATTCGCTAAACGACCCATCCCGGATTCTAAGGATCAAAACGAGACCAATTAGATGAGGGCCATGCAATTTGTCATTTTTGTTCGGCACGGCACACCTCAATATAACCGAAAATTTACTAAAAAAAACAAACTTACTACTCTACCAAAAGAATGCAACAAGAATAATGACTATATTATGATGCAATCCTTAAGTCCTATATTGACCGATTAAAATCTAGCAGACTATTTTTATGAAACGAATCTATTACTAAACTCCAAGATAAAAGAAAGCTCTATATCTAACGTTTCTGGCAGTGCAACGGAGTATGAGACCTCAAAAGAAACAAAAACTTCATTGTTCATAAAAGACAATCACATGCGATGCCACTGGAAAATCAAACGATGCATACTTACCATACTATTCAATTACAAACCAAACATATTTAACTTAAAAGCATCCTGATATTTAACCTCCTAAACAACGATGCTGCAGCATTCATCATGCAATTCACCAAAACCAGATCTCATTACTGGTAGAAACAATTATCATATATGGGAAGCAAACAAGAATTTTGTACACATAATAATAATTTGTAGAAATCACATCATGGGGAAAAGGTCTTAAGAAGCTCATTTTGAACAGGACATCTTTTGTTAAACAGAAAGTTAATTAATAGAGATCAAATTCGTGGAAAACACGAATGTGACGAACGAACACAAAGTTGAATCAAATCTTGGATCAAAGAAGAAAACAACGAGCCAGCGTCATGTAATGCAGACCGAGATATCAACAAATAAACGAGATAAGTTTAGAGGGACCTTAACACACGAAACTTTCGTTTAATCGGGAAGATGCAAATACAACGCCCCTTTTCTTAACAGCCTTTTCCTTTAGAGAGTTCAAATAGATGTAACAGTTATATTCGAACAACTTACAAAAAGATTGGCTCAGTTAGAAGCGAACAGATCTGAAAACGAATAGAGAACGACGAGCAGAACCTCGATGACGACCTCGACGACTCGATGAGTGGAAAAATCTCACGTACTGTCACATTTTCTGCTGTATTTCTGGCCAGTTATGTGTGTGTGTGTTTGCTGGCACTGTCGTGAATGGAAAAATGAAAGAAAGCAGCAGCGGCTGCTCGGCTCAAGGGTGGTCGTTCATGGCGGAACTGGGAACGCCAGTTGCTGGTTTTGTTTTAGAGAGGGAGGTCGTTGCTGGGCTGTGGTGGCTATGGTATTGATGGAGCAGGAAGGGCAGGTTCAACTTTGAAATCTGAAGGAGAAGGTGATGGGGTGTGTCGAAGATGAGAATACAGGGGGGTCGTTCGTTCTCGCTGGTTTTGTGTAGGAGGCGATGGCTGGGAGTCTTTGGTCGTTTGGGGTTGACGGAGGTTGCAGAACGGGGGGAGCTTGAAGAAAACGTGAAAGGGGTGTCTCTACTGTTGCGACGCTCTTTTTTTCCTGAAAGGCCTTCGGCATCTTTAGGTTAGTTTTTTATTAAAGGAAGATGCGTTTTTGGGCGTTGGGTCGGGTCGGGTCAGGCGGGTTTGGGCTTGGGTTGTGTGGGAGTTGGGTAAAAGAATCACACTTGGGCCATTGTATTTGCCTTTTGCGGTGGCCCAATTCAAATTAAA
>MU718725.1:58667-105069 GCA_026770625.1 Nicotiana glauca
ATCACGTCACATGAAATGCACCCGGATCCTCGATACATTCTTATTCAACGTTTTCGGATTTGGATTTGGGTCGCATGAAATGCACACCCCTATTAGGAAGGTAGATTAATTAAAACGCGCCTAAAGTGATTAACGTGTTGTTATCTTTTGGGAAGGTCGTGAAATTCGCTAAACGGCCCATCCCGGATTCTAAGGATCAAAACGAGACCAATTAGATGAGGGCCATGCAATTTATCATTTTTGTTCGGCACGACACACCTCAATATAACCGAAAATTTACTAAAAAAAACAAACTTACTACTCTACCAAAAGAATGCAACAAGAATAATGACTATATTATGATGCAATCCTTAAGTTCTATATTGACCGATTAAAATCTAGCAGACTATTTTTATGAAACGAATCTATTACTAAACTCCAAGATAAAAGAAAGCTCTATATCTAACATTTCTGGCAGTGCAACGGAGTATGAGACCTCAAAAGAAACAAAAACTTCATTGTTCATAAAAGACAATCACATGCGATGCCACTAGAAAATCAAACGATGCATACTTACCATACTATTTAATTACAAACCAAACATATTTAACTTAAAAGCATCCTGATATTTAACCTCCTAAACAACGATGCTACAACATTCATCATGCAATTCACCAAAACCAGATCTCATTACTGGTAGAAATAATTATCATATATGGGAAGCAAACAAGAATTTTGTACACATAATAATAATTTGTAGAAATCACATCATGGGGAAAAGGTCTTAAGAAGTTCATTTTGAACAGGACATCTTTTGTTAAACAGAAAGTTAATTAATAGAGATCAAATCTGTGGAAAATACGAATGTGACAGACGAACACAAAGTTGAATCAAATCTTGGATCAAAGCAGAAAACAATGAGCCAGCGTCATGTAATGCAGACCGACATATCAACAAATAAACGAGATAAGTTTAGAGGGACCTTAACACACGAAACTTTCGTTTAATCGGGAAGATGCAAATACAACGCCCCTTTTCTTAACAGCCTTTTCCTTTAGAGAGTTCAAATAGATGTAACAGTTATATTCGAACAACTTACAAAAAGATTGGCTCAGTTAGAAGTGAACAGATCTGAAAAAGAACAGAGAACGACGAGCAGAACCTCGATGACGACCTCGACGGCTCGATGAGTGGAAAAATTTCACGTACTGTCACATTTTCTGCTGTATTTCTAGCCAGTTATGTGTGTGTGTGTTTGCCGGCACTGTCGTGAATGCAAAAATGGAAGAAAGCAGCAGCGGCTGCTCGGCTTAAGGGTGGTCGTTCATGGCGGAACTGGGAATGCCAGTTGCTGGTTTTGTTTTAGAGAGGGAGGTCATTGCTGGGCTGTGGTGGCTATGGTATTGATGGAGCAGGAAGGGCAGGTTCAGCTTTGAAATCTAAAGGAGAAGGTGATGGGGTGTGTCGAAGACGAGAATACAGGGGGGTCGTCCGTTTTCTCTGGTTTTGTATAGGAGGCGATGGCTGGGAGTCTTTGGTCGTTTGGGGTTGACGGAGGTTGCAAAACGGGGAGAGATTGAAGAAAACGTGAAATGGGTGTCTCTACTGTTGCGGCGCTCTTTTTTTGCTTAAAGGTCTTCGGCATCTTTAGGTTAGTTTTTTATTAAAGGAAGATGGATTTTTGGGTGTTGGGTCGGGTCGGGTCAGGCAGGTTTGGGCTTGGGTTGTGTGGGAGTTGGGTAAAAGAATCACACTTGGGCCATTGTATTTGCCTTTTCGGGTTGCCCAATTCAAATTAAAATCAGCTTTTTGTTTTAATTTTTTTTTCTTTCTTTAATTAATTAAAAACCTAAATTAAACTCCTAAATTTATTCAAATTATAAAATTAAGCTAATTATCTAACTATGTAAAATAACCATTTTTTTTATTTTTTGACTAATAACACAATTAATTCAATGTAATTAATTCCTAAATGCAAATTGAACCTAAGGTGGTATGAAATTAAAATGTGACACTTTTTATGATTTTTTTATAATTTTAAAAATATTAAAAATGCATGAAATGCAACTAAATAAAGAAAAATACCTAAAAATCAATTAAAACTATTTTGGTCTATTTTTAGGAGTTATTTTCATGTAGGGCAACAATCACGGGCTCACAACCACTAAATATCTTTAATTGGTATTCACATTTCTCGAGGTAAAAAAACCAATTTCAAGGCTCAGAACCCCGGATGGCCATCGATAACACCAAAGTCCACTTCAAACCAAACTTAAAAAATTCTTAAACGTTCGAATTGACAACTTTCCACAATAAGCACCAAAATACTCCTGGATCACCTGATACTCAATCCGAACATACGTCCAAGTCCGAAATCATCATACTAACCTATTGAAACTCTCAAATCCCGATTCCAAGGTCGTTTACTCAACAGTCAAACCTTGGTCAACTCTTCCAACTTAAAGCTTCCGAATTGAGAATTTACATCTGAATCAACTCTGAACTTCCTGAAATTCAATTCTGACCATGTATACAAGTCATAATATATGAAGTAAAACTACTCTAACCCTGAAACTGCCGAACAATACACTAGGGATCAAAATGACCAATCAGGCCGTTACATTCATGAAGCACGAAACTCACTGCCCAGAAAAACTTGCTTCGCGAACGTGATAAAGGACTCGCGAACCTCCTTCACGAATGCACCCCGAAGCCTCACAAAAGCGAAGGCTACTACCCAGCTCAACTTCCTTCTTCGTGAACACGAATAGAAAAATCCCCCAGCACAAAAAAAATTCATCAAAAATCTGATCCTCCTACATGAACGTGAAGGACATCAGACACCAGCAAAGATCAAATGTCCAAAACTCATAGAAATGGTCTAAAACATTCCCGATCCCCCTAGGACAACAAGTATCAATACCTAATTCAAACTTATCCAAATTCTCAAAACACAATGAATAACACAAAAACTAAGAAGCACCAATCAAAACACATGCCAAGCTTCTCTTAAGTTCATTAGTTTCCAATCTTCGAACAAACCGTCTGATTTAAGCCTAATCAATCCGATTCAACCCAAACTTTTCACACAAGTCCCAAATGAAAAAATAAACCTATACTAAGTACCAAAATTAAAATTTGAATATGATAACCTCAAAGTAAATTGCCGGTCAAACTCATGAACCTTTCAATCTTTTAAATTTTTAATTTTTGCCAATTAGAGTCAAATCAACCTAATAACCTCTAAATCTAAATTAGGATATGCGCCCAAGTCCAAAATGAACCTATTGGAACTATCAAAATACTATTTTGAAGTCGTTTACACAAAAGACAAACCTCAGTTAACTCTCACAACTTAAACTTAAAAAAATGACACAAAGTGTTCCAAATCATTCCTAAACCTTCCCAAATATAAACCAACCGTTCCCACAAGTACAAATAATAAACACACATAGGGGAATGATCAAATAGGAGAACGAGATTTAAATACACAAAATAACATGTCGGGTCATTATAATAATTGTTCTAGTAGGTATTAACTCGTTTTGCTCATTATCCACAACTTTCATGCTTCTTGATCGCTCCCAAGCTAAATAAAGTTATTCACTTTCTCCCTGTTTAAACAAAACTATCTCACTCCTTATCGTTTTGATTTTACAATACGAAAAGAACCTAGCCAAGAACTTGTGAGCCAAATTATTCCATGATGTACGTGAGCCTGACGTAGTCGGATGTGACCCCATTAGTGATATACGCATAACTACTCTCCAGAAAGTTCAGAATATGTTGTTGGGGGTCCTCGTGTGGCAATCCTATAAATTGTTCGTTTGGATGAAGTAGTTGGATCATGCTCTTTTTAAACTCGAAATTCCCAGTAATGCTAGGCTTAAAGATATTGGAGGTGACATTAGGAATACTAGTCATAGCCACCTCGTGCACCGCCAATGGTTGTGCATCTGCCATTTTTAATTGGAAGTTGAATGAGTGCCTGTAGATTATTTGCTTCCCAAGCTTCTACGAAATGCAATCTCAGGTTCTTAGTCAAAATCATGTAGTCCATCCTAGATCCTAACCAATTGCATTCAAGCAAAGTATATGAGATCAAACACCCAACCAAAAAGAAAATTAAAAACTTGATTTGATAGGTAGTAAAAGCTTAATCCAATGAAATAATTAATTTCTACGTCTCCGACAATGACGCCAAAAACTTATTGCCCTAAATTGCACACGCTAGTATATGCAGTCAATAAAGTAACGGAAAATGAGTAGAGTATCATTCCCACGAGGACATGTGATCAATTATCTACTAAATCAAGCAAATATAATTTATTGAGTCAAGAACAATTTCAAGGTGAATCTTATTTGAATTAGAATTGAGATTAAAAGAATGGCATACTTAGTATGAACATTTTAATTCAACAAGAAATAATATTCTAGAGTTAGATAATAGTCTTATTGAATTCTTCAATCAACTCAACTTATTAATTTACCCATGTTATTAACCTACAAGGACAATTATGCTCTTAGAAATTTGACAACTTCTGCTCGCCTATTCAATTTATTCTAATCCCTATATTTCTATGAGACTACAGATAAAAAGAATGCATTAGTAATTTCTTGCACAATTAGCTAACCACGGGAAATAGGTATATTTCTATCAATATTCGCAAATCAATTCTCCAATGACTAGGTTTAAGATCGCATTCTATTCAATTCTATTGCAATAAAAAATTATCTCTTTCAAGTTAAACTCAAGATTTATTATATAGTATTTTACTGTTAGCTAGGCAGTAAAATGAGGGACATGTGTCATGACCCAAAATCCACCTAGTTGTGATGGCACATAACCCAACCTGCTAGGTACTCCAAATAATTATTACACAATTCTAATGAACAGACTTGTTAAACTTTCAGTTGATGTCAATGGGGAATGAACAGACTTGTAGAGCCGGTGGACGAGCATGGGCTCAAGAGGGTTTACTAATTTCATAGTAGTTGTATCTAGTGCCACGTTGTTGGAAGATGTCGGTATGGAATTCCTCCTGTGGGTTATATTCTATGCGCATGTTAGCGATTGCGTGATTTTGATAAAGTTTCTATGAAGAGCTCTACTTACTACCCGACAAAAGGTAGATTATATGATGGTGGCTGATAATTTGGAATGTTCATGAAAGTTTAACAAGGGAATAGGAGAAATTTGGCGAGTAGACGGTACAATATCATAGTAATTGAGAAGGAAGAATCATTGCAGGTTCTACATTATGTGATGGTAGCTTAAAGCAAAGTGGGGGAGCCCCCCGCCTACAAATGGATTGCGTGGTTGTCTACTTGTGGGGTTCTAGTTATCTGTGCATTGGTGAATTATTTATGACTAAGAAAAGAAAACATCGGGGGTAACTCAAGCAAAGAACTTGATGAATGTGTGTTGTAACTCGCCTTATCGATTCATGTGAAGGTTATGGGAAGACTCAAAGTTTATAATTCCTGTGGATATGATGTACAAGGTATGATATACAAGGAATGGAATTCGTTTGGGTGCTTCTTTGGGAGTAATCATGTGCTAATAAAGCATTGGAGTTTGATTATATTCGGGACCAAGTCAAAGTAGGTGATTCTCAATAGTGGTTCTAATGGGTTCAAGGATGTAAGCGCGATGTCTAAAGATTTTGGGTTCGTTATGTGGTTGAAGACAGGGATTTGCAGAAGAGTGTGAAGAATAATTGGGGGATTTTCTATGTTATCATCGGGTCTACGGGGTAGTATTGGAGGAAATGGGAGAAATAGCTTCAGATTCGCGGAAGGTCTTACAGAATGGGTGTACCAGTTGGAGATGCTATTGTGCACTTGAGGAGGGTATGAGATGGTTCATGGGTATTGAGATGATGCGTTCTTGTGATTCGCGTCACTCATGATAAGTGCCGATTGAGTTGGTTATGTTTTTGAATGGAGCTATTATTATTTCTAAGACAAGTCAAGAGTAAATCGAAAGAAGTTGGGTCGGTTAGTAATGGTTTGAATCAGCATGATTGTGGCAATGATCAGTTCCTTCGGTGTTTTAATTTACACAGGTGATTTGTGATTGAGGTGCGGGCTTGACACCCACCATAATTTGATTGATTTGGGATGAGTTTGATTCAAATGCCTAGTTATGTGTAAATGGATCCCAGAAGAATTATGGCATTTTAGACCACAACTTGAGGTTTGTATTTACTGTGGTTATGGGAATTCTGTTGCGTTTTGCAATACTTCTTCTAAAATGAGTTAAATGAAAGGTTTCTAGCCACTGAAGTTTTTATTCTACTAGTAGTTCGGGGGTTATGATGAATTCTTGTACTCTCGTGTAGCGGCATGATAGGTGTAGTGAGCGGTATAAAAATTGAAAGTGGAGGATCAAGGTTGCGGTTCGGTGTTGACCACAATGTCACGAGCTTGGATGAGCAGGGAAAATTTAGATGTTCAGAGTAAGCTGGCGCTTTCTTAATGTCACCTGAGAATGGTGTCCTATGTAAGACGCCTTATGTGTTGATTTGCAGATTCTTGATTTGCTTTATAGAATAGTACGAGTGGTGGTCTGGAGGTGCAGACTTTGCTACCTGGTGCAGAAGGTCATGGGAGCGTATCCCACAGAGAAATTTGTATAAGAGATACATGTTAGTCACTTGATTGTTAAGGATTTAAACCAAGTATGGATATTCTCGTACTATCGCTAATGTGAGAGTTTATGCCTGAAAGGCGCTCTAGTCATTTGGTTGTGGATTGTGGGAGTTTGGTCTGAGTGGACGACTGCTCGTGTATTAGGACTAGGGCCATTGTGGGTTCTTAGCTTGTTGGCCCAGTATGGTATGATCAAAATCGACTTGAGGTCTGTTGATGGGTCTAATGTGAATGTGTGCTCTATGTCAAGTCAAATATATTTATCAGGCATAACATCAATTTCAGAGGAGTCTTCGGGCATTGGATGTTATTCACATTGTTATCTATTCCTTATAATACTCTAATGTGCCAGGTGGGTTATGATACGGCATGATTATTCGCACGTGTTGTGATCCCATATGACTCATGGTGTTATATGAGCAATATGGCTCTAGAGATGTAGGTCATTTATTGCATATTATTCATGCTTAGGTTTTGTAGCGTATGGATCTATCCATCTCCCTAGGGTTATATTATGCACTTGCCGTGCTTGTGGTCGATATTCGGGCATTTTGTAAGTACAAGCATTTCGGCTGATGGCAGTTTCCTTATTGATTGTTGGGTGGATCGGGTGGTATGCCACTACACGTACATTATTTGGATCGAGTGGCACGCCGTCATGGGTATGTTTTGTGGGTCGGGTTGCATACCGCAATGATGTCATATTCGAATTGGGTTACACATTGCAACAGTGTCATGTTTGGATGGGGCTGCACGCGACAATAGTGATGTGTTAAGTACGGTTCCTTATACTTATTTTGGATACCTTTCTTCCCACGTCTGAGTTAGATCCATAACGTCGGTTTGGCCATTTTATTCATTACGTGGATTGGATGGTTCCTTGCACGAGTTTGTTCTTCCTTATGGGTCATATTCGAGTTGTAGCTTGTTGGCGCTTTGATAACATTGTATGAGATTTTAGACGGTGTTTGAGGTAGCTAATTGCTTGAACAGTTTTTACTGGGTGAGACGAGATTATTGGACCTGAGATTAGTGTGATCGAAGTTATATAGGGTGTATTAAAGAGCAAATATCGTTATTCAGTTCAGAATGAGGTAATGGTTCTTGTCAGGAGGAGAAGAGACTTCATGATTTGTTGATTCGGTGGGTGGTTATGAGTTTCTACACATCTCTTTTGTCGTGGCAGTATCGTGAGAATTGGAACAGAGTATTACGCCCCGCAATATTACGTCGATATTACGTCCCGCAGTATTATATTACGATGATGTTATGCTTCGCAATATTAAATTACGACGATGTTGCACTCTGTAGTATTGTATGTTGAATTTGTTGTAAGGTAATTAACATTAGTCCAAGGAAAAGATAATTTGGAGATTATAAGAATTATGCTATTTCACAAGTGATAAATAAATTCGTGAAGGTGAAAGGGGAAGCAAGTAAAAAAAAAAAAAAAATTTGTCCAAGTTTGACACGTGGGGATAAATACGGATTGAGCGTTAATACCCAACATTTACAAACTAGTACCATATGACCATGATAGTGGTATATATATAAAGTGTACTAAAAATAAGTAGAATTTTAAGTAATTTGAGACAATTCTTAATTATATGGCTAATTGATTAATTACCGGTTAGCGGGATATTACCTAATTAAATTAATTTTAAAAAAAAACTTTGGATAAAGATGGGAAGATTGATGTGGCAACAAGCCACAATCTGATCAAATGACTAAGACTCATTTAAGAGTAGGTGGCAGCCTAATTCAAGACACATCTCATTCCAAAGACCTTATGTATTAATTCCTAAAGACCTTGAATACAAAACCAATTGTCCACTCTCAAAATACTAAAACCAAATTCTAAAACCTTACACAACAAACATGAAAGCTCTCTAAAACTTTACAATGTCCAAACGTTAAAGCCTTTGAAAATCTACAATCTCCAAACGTGAAAGCTCTCTGAATTGTTACAATGTCCAAATGTGAAATTTTCTGAAATACTACAAGGTCCAACATGATATGCTAATTCAAAGAAATCTCGGTACAATCTTTCCCAAGAATAACATATGGATTTTTCCCTACTTCGATCCGCCGTTACGTATTTTCGCAAAAGAGAATCAGTTCAGGTATGTTAAGGCTAAGCTCTTCATTCATTTTGACATGATCTCATCATTACATAAGTTTGATAACGAGGCATAAATAAAAATTCATATCCCAAAATTTACGTCTATTTTGCTAGTCTCTCAAATTGCATATATTTTCCTAGTTTTGTAAGTTACTATTCTCCTTACCTGGACTTCATATTCAATTAAATATTTTCTCATTCCAGTCAAGAGCGTAGAGAATTTATATATACATTATTAAATTATTTTCATTACCATCGAGCTATAATCGACAGACATGCCCCTATTGAGAAACCTCTGATCAGATGGTAAGTTATATGGCGATCCTACTGTGGCCGAACGCCTATGAGTGAGTCCAGTTGGTCGAGATACCGATCCTAGTATGGCCGAGAGCCTATGAGCGATCCTACTACGGCAGACCAGTTATATATATATATATATATATATATATATATATATACACACACACACCCAGCCATATATGGCCGGACAACTATTTTACTTACTATATTGAGAGAGTTGAGTCAATATCAGCAGGTAAACATATCTTTAGATTATCTTTGACTTCGAGCTATTTGCAGTTATTTTATTATCAGTTCAGTTTTAGCTTTAAATATATTACCTTACATACTCGGTACATTATTTCGTACTAACGTCCCTTTTTTTCTGGGGACGTTGCGTTTCATGTCCACAGGTCCCGATAGACAGGTCGAGAGCCTTCCAAGTGGGCTATCAGCTCAGCGGAAGATGTTGTTGCGCTCCATTTGTTTTAGAGTTGCTTGTTTGGTTAGAATTATTTAGTCATGTATTGTATTGTATGGCGGGACTCTGTCCCGACCTTTATGATATTTATGTACTCTTAGATGCTTGTAGACATATGTCATGTACGTGAAAGATTGTACGACCTTGTTGGACTATGACTCGAGTTTATAAAAGATCATGTTGGCCTATTAGGACTGTATGTCACGTGTATATGATGATGTAATAAGAAATATACATTATATTGGTGCTCGGTTGAGTAAGGTACTAGGTTCCCTTCATGGCCCATCGGTTTGGGTCATGACAAAAGTGGTATCAGAGCAGTTTTGTCCTAGGAAGTCTACAAGTCGTATCTAGTAGAGTCTTGTTTATGGGTGTGTCGTGCACCACACTTATAAGTAGGAGGCTACAGGGTATTTATGATTGTCACTCTTTCTTCTTACTCTAGATCGTGTGGCAGAGCCTACTTATAAGAATTCAAATCATGAACATCTATTCGTAATAAGACAATGCCTACTCTCAGAAAGATGATCGATAAGAGATATAGATGTGGAAGTGTTGAGTTAGAGGATCTCAATTTTGCATCTTGCTTATGATTAGTAAATGTGAGGCCTTCAACAGATCATGCGTGTACTAAAAGGTGTAAGGTTCTTGGTAAGTAGCTTTTAGGAAAGGATACTTATTCACTATTATGGTAAAAAGGAATCGGAAGTTAGACACAAGTTTTAGCAAGCAAAAGAAGCAAGGTGAAGAAGGGTACGAGGTACCCAGTTAATAAAGATTATCACTATTTACCATTCAGGAAGGGAGATATAAACATTTTGAGTTACCTTCAATAGTAACAAATGTACATACAATCGGCCACACCTATCTCAGTCATGCCCTATGAGAGCTAACATACATGGTTTAAGAAAAGGACAGGATAGCAGGATCGGGCTAGGGTTAGAGTAACCCAAGATGATGGTGGGATTGCTTGCATTAGTTGACATTTCCGAAGGATATTGTAAATGTGCTAAACAAAATCTCCCTGTGAGACACCCAGATGATACACTCTGAAATAATACAACTAGATATGAGTACTATAAAGAAAGGCACTGGAATCCTTGAATGGATAAATGTTACCTTAGTATGGCTCCCGTCCCTAGTAAAAAAAGAATGTTAGACAGCCTGAAGAGTTAGTAGACGGAGCAAGGGGAGCTAAAAGCAAAGGAATGTCCTATGGAAATCCTCAAAATAAAGTGTTAGACATAAATGTTAGCAGAAAATGAGAATAGAATTAATGAAGTATTAAGAGTAAGATGTGATGCATGGATGACAACGGAAAAAAATGATGAATGGCGGTATTATAGGATATACAGTTACGAGAGGAGCATTGAGATAACAAAAGGGTATAGGCCATAAAGTTATATCCTCATTTCGAGAAATAAGTTCGTGACTCCAACGCGACTACCCGAAGGGAGAGTTAGACCTCAGAGTAATAAAAAATCAGTATGGACTAGTGAACAAGGTAAACTAAACATGAATTAAGGACCGAGTGACTTGATAATGGTCGGCATTATGAGAATTCCATATTGCACTCTGGCCATAATAGAATGGACAACAGAAGAAGATTCATAAGAAATTCAGAGAAAGGTTATTTAGGAAGATGCTTCCCTAAAGCAAGCAATTTGAGCAAAGTTAAGCTTAAGGGATTGCATGTGCCAGTTGCGATAAGTGTCACCATCGTGAGTAAGGGAATTTGTTATCCCTGGTACAGAAGGATTGCCGCAAGGCAACTAAGGATAATTAATGTTGTGAAATGATGCTAAAGATGAAGAGGTAAAGCATCTATAGGTAGATCCTCGTGGCTTCAGCTCTTAGTACTCCCCTAAAAGGGGGACTATGGAGTGATGTGAGATTAAATTGGAATTAAGTGGTTTTAGTGAATGACAAAGAAAGAATGCGATAAAAAATAAATAAAAAGGGACAAAGATTGCACTTATTCAGAGCCTACAGATATGCTACGATTCCAGAACATTATGCAAACACGGCGTCAAGGAGAGGAAGTAAGGGTTCCTGCATGAGATGTTATTGATAAATAAGGATCCAGTAAGAGGCGTAAGTTAAGACAAAGGAAATAATACAAGGAAAATTACGTGAAATATTGATATGAGATTGGGCCAATGAGTCGTTAGTAGTTGATTCAGAAAGAGCCTAGTTAATGGTTGGACAAGAGGACACAGACAAATCAGCAAAACGTGCAAGATAAGCATAGTAAAACTCAATATAGTGAATTCAGCCTTGCAGTAGTGTCATTGTAATACTTGAGGTATATTCAGATAAGAGCCGAGGTAGTTAAAGGTACCATATGAGTGTTACTGAAATAAAAGAGAAAGCCACTGGGAAAATAGTCAAAATATCAGTTCAGAAGCAACCCTACAAGCACAAGGGCATAGAGGTAAGTAACAACTGATAATTATAGGCGAGGGGGGACATCAAAAATTTTGTCAAGTATATAACATAATAAGCTCGCATCTTTACAAGAGTCAGAGGGTCCTCCTTAAAGTACGGCAACGAAAGTCTAGCTAAGGAAATAAGAAAAAAGGCTTCAACCTAATCAGAGTGACCTAAAGAGTAAATGGTCTTGTAACAAGAGTCTCACTACAACATTGTATGCACTCCATAAGAAAGTGGCACCTACCGTTGCTAATAAACGGGAAATAACGTCAAAAGTAATATTCGAGATCATATGGGTTGCACGAAAATTTTGGCATGCCTAGGAACAAAGATAAGCTAAGTATGCATGCAACAAGGTGGCAGGAGACCAGGAAAAATAATAGCTTACATTTAAAGAAAGTTGAGAAGGAGGGAAAGGAATTATGCGATCAATGATCCAGAGTTGGTTACATTATGAATGCACTTGCGACTCCAGAGTTGGTTACATTATGAATGCACTTGCGACTTTGGAGTATACATATATGTTTAATCGTAGAAGATTCCGATATAAGTTAAAAGAAAGAATTGAGTCCAAGTCATAGACAAAGAATTGAAGTGTTAGACAAAGGACTAAAGTAATAACTAATACCATGAGCCGCAAATTGGAAGATAGCTTAAGCCTACATGAAGGTTGATCAAGGGGAAAGAGGAAATTAAAGAGTTACATCAAATCAGGAGTCTGATTATTCGACCTAGAAAATTATAAAAATCGTGATCGAGAACATTGCAGGACTAGCCTTAATATCAGAGGTACCAAAGGGATAGTATAACAACCATATTCTATAACGGCTCTACGATAAAGCTAGTTAGAAAAATACCAACCTCATAAGAATTCATTGTGGAGCTCCCATTGGATTGTATAGGCACTGGAGGTGCAAGTAGTATAATAGAGCTTCAAGTTATGGACATGAATTATACCTATGTGAAAGGGAGGTCATGAAAGTGATTAAAGACACGATGCGAGATTTTAAGGTAAGTAAGATAAAAGTGAACAACGTACAAGATACTCAAGGGAAGAAGATCACGAATAGTCCATGCTTCGAATAGAAGGCTAGAAGTACTAGGATTCAATATCCAGAAATGATAGGAGCGTCCTCAGTGGCATACCTTCCAGACTATGGTCTCTAAGTACCGAGAGATCTAGTCAAGAGAGTAAAGAAGAGTTAGAGACGATGTGGTGTCTCGCTTGATGTTCTAGAACAACATAAGGAAATCTATGGTGCAAGCAAGTTGAAGGAAGGACATGAATAATGTAAATAGATATGTATGGGTCCCAAGTAAAGTATAGTAAAGCGACAAAGTTTTATGACATGAGTGAGAGCGAGAAAGGGCGAGTGAGAAGGTGACGAGAACGGATAAGTCCTCGGGATTAAACCCATGAAAATAATAAAGCTAATGGTTTCTCTAAATTATAGAAAGTTTAGTATAGCTTGAATAAACTCAAAGCAGTCTAAGACTAATAATATCTAGAAAAAAAATAGAATGCTGCCTTGGTAGTGGAATGGGAGTGAAATTGTGATAGATAAAGGATGCCGTTTGGGCCTTCGACTGAGTCATAATTTGAAGAGGATTTCATGGATTGTATGATATTAAAAACGTAAGGTGAATCACATTGGGATGCTATAAAATACGACTATTGAAATACAGTATCGCCCCTGAGTGGATCAGGAAAATCACCTCAAATATTTCTCGATACAACATAAGCCCTAGTGGAAATATATTACGTAAGAAATTCAAGTTATCAATGGATAATTACAGATCAACATTGAGGTGAATCAAAAATGAATGGGTAAAAGTTTCAAAGTACGGGATGAAATTAGGCTATCAGTCTTAAGATGAATAGTAATGAATAAATGTTAAAGGATTTAGCCTTTTGAGTTTAGGAAAAGCAACGGGAGTAACCTGGAGTTCGGTAGCAGACCTCAGTAAGATAAATCGAAGTAAGAATTTTTGGTATAGTATGGCCTACTTAGATGTAGTAAAGCTAATGACGCTCAGGGGGACAACTTGACATAATTTTTTATATGTTCACAAAATAAAGCCTAGAGATTCACTAAAAGCTGGAAGAGAAGAAGAGATTTAGGTGCACATACAAAGTTAGAGTCGTAAAGGCTGCATGATAGAAGGTTGCAACAGTTACGAGACTAAAAGTATTCCTACAACAAGTCGTGGTGCGAGAAAGAGACTGAAAGGGCGGAATGCCCTGGCCTCTAGGATTCATTCACAAAACAATCGCCTAGATGGCAAGATAAGTACTAAAGGCGTATAGGTTATGAGAATGATAAGAGCATCGGTTAACATTCGAGGATGAATGTTTCAAAGGGGGGGAATGATGTTACGCCCCACAATATTACATCGATATTATGTCCCACAGTATTATATTACGATGATGTAACACTTCGCAATATTAAATTACGACGATGTTGCACCCTGTACTATTGTACGTTGAATTTGTCGTAAGGTAATTGATATCAATCCAAGGAAAAGATTATTTGGAGATTATAAGGATTATGCTATTTCACAAGTGATAAGTAAATTCGTGAAGGTGAAAGGGGAAGCAAGTCAAAAAACTGATTTTTTGTCCAAGTTTGGCATGTGGGGATAAAATACGGGCTGAATGTTAGTACCCGATATTTACGGACTAGTACCATATGACCATGATAGTGGAATATATATAAAGTGTATTAAAAATAAATAGAATTTTATGTACTTTGAGACAATTCTTAATTATACGGCTAATTGATTAATTACCGGGTAGCAGAATATTACCTAATTAAATTAATTTAAAAAAACTTTGGATAAAGATGGGAAGAGTGATGTGGCAACAAGCCACAATCTGATCAAATGACTAAGACTCATTTAAGAGTAGGTGGCAAGCTAATTCAAGACACATCTCATTCTAAAGACCTTATGTATTAATTCCTAAAGACCTTGAATACAAAACCAACTTTCCACTCTCAAAATACTAAAACCAAGTTTAAAACCTTACACAACAAACATGAAAGCTCTCTGAATCTTACAATGTCCAAACGTTAAAGCCTTTGAAAATCTAAAGCCTTTGAAAATCTATGGTGTGTGGTGATTGATGCCGTGTTCGTCTGTAAGAATCGGATTTCATGCAGAATTTCGAATATTGGAATTTGGTTTTAAAGCTTGTTAGCTAAGGTTATAGGGAGGACGTGCAGTTTGGCTCAAGCAAATATGCTCACATGGGTTGTGGTGGCACAGGTAGGTGCACGAGATGTTAAACAATGATTTTGGACAACTCCGGAGCAGTTCTTGGCACGTTCGAGGATGAACATATGATTAAGTGGGGAGAGTGTAACGACCCAACCGGTTGTTTTAAGCTCTAGCGCATCGTTCAACGGTTTAGGACCTCGGGTAACTTCACTTCATATTTTATGACTTGTACGTGTGGTCGGAATTGAATTTTGGTAATTTCGGAGTTGATTTGGATGGAAAATTCTAAATTCGAAAGCTTTAAGTTGGCACAGTTGACTAAGATTGACTTTTGAGTAAAAGACCTCAGAATATTTTGAAGGTTTCAATAGGTTCAAATGATGATTTCAGACTTGTGCGTATGTTCGGGTTGAGTATCGGATGGCCCAGGAGAATTTCAGTGCCTATTATGGAAAGTTGTCATTTTGAAGGTTTTAGAATTTTCTATGTTTGGTTTGAAGTGGAATTGGGTGTTATAGATGTCCGTTTGGGGTTTGGAGCCTTGGAATAGGTTCATATCGTGATTTTTGATTTGCACGCAAAATTTGGCATCATTTTGGGATGTTTAAGTTTAATTCAGACGTATTCGGAGAAGTTTGAATGTTTGAAAGTTTAAAAGAAGGTTTCTATCGTCAATTCATAGTTTTGATACTGTTTGGTATAATTTGAGACCTCGAGCAGGTCCGTATTATGTTATAAAATTTGTTGGTGTGATTGGACGGGGTTCGGGGGGCCTTGGGAGTGTTTCGGGATGGTTTCGAACCAAGTTTGGGTGATTTCAAATGTTGATGCTAGTGTCTGATTTTCTTCTTCACGAACGTGAAGGGTCTCACGCATTCACGAAGGAGAGTTTTGGGGCTGCTGGGATTTTTCCATTGTGAATGCTAAGAAGGAGATGCGAACGTGGATCAAATGCTGGGGTAGCCTACGCGAATGCGACTTGGAGGTCACGAATGCGAAGAGGAAGGAGAGCTGGGTACTGTCAGGCGTTAGCCTTCGCGAACGTGATTCATGGCCCTGCAAACGCGAGGGATCTAGAGGATTTGCGAACGTGGCCAGTTGGTCATGAACGCGTAGGGTAAGATTTTGGAGGCAGTTGTTTTAGCCTTCGCGATCGCGAAAGTGCTTCCGCGTTCGCGATGAAGGACGGGCCTAGGCAAAATTGTTTTAAGTCAGGATTTTGCCCATTTCACTCATTCTCTCTTGGTTTTGGCAATTTTTGGAGAGCTCCAAGGGGAAATTTTCATCATCTATTACAAGGTAAGTAGTTCCCACATATTGTTAGCTAACTACATGGATTCTACAAGGATTTAAACATAGGAATTAGTAGAAATTATGAGATTTTGAAAGAAATCTAGAAATTGGTATTTTTGATTTTTTACCACGAAATTAGGCATGGAATTAGAAATAAATTATATATTTGAGTTCGTGGTATTATGGGTAAAGTTTATCTTCGAAAATATTCGAAATCTGAGCACATGTGCCGAGGGTTGACTTTGTTTACTTTTTAAGAGGAGCAGGGAATCATTATAAATTGTTTATTGTAAGAAATTGGAGTATATTTTGTTTTATTTGCACGTTGTTGACTAGTTTCGGATCGTTCAGCTTTGAGTCGAGGAGCTAGAGAGGCATTGGAGCCGGTTATTGAACTTTGGAGAGAGAAGTAAGTCTCCTGTCTAACCTTGTGAGGGGAAACTACCCCCTATGTGATGTAATTATTATGTGCTATTAGCTGTGGATGTTACGTACGTAAGAAGTGATGAGATTCCGTACGTAGCTTATGCATTTTTATGTTCGGGTAGACTCAGGATTCTATCATATAATATTAGAATTATTTGAACTCCATTTTCTAGATTAGTTCATAATTTAAATTGATATATATATATATATATATATATATATATATATATATATATATATATATATATATATATATATATATATATATATATATATATTAGGCCGAGCTTTATCACCTTGAATTGTTGGCAAATTAGTCGAGAAACAGTAAACGATTATATTCACCTTATGCTCATGTACCTGTATTGTAAGCACGTGTCTTGTAATTCGATAGGTTCCTTCCTTTCTTGTGGAGCAGGCCGAACGCTTGGAAGTTTAATAGATGCATCTATGTTTTGTGCCGCTCGATCCTCGGTAGTGTACATATTACTTTGGACGGGGCTGTACGACCTCGGCAATAACCGTGTGTTATATTGCTAGCAGTCTGAATATTCACGAGACTATACTTCCACTGATGCCTGGCATTTTGTATTGTATTCCTTATCCGATTGATACTAGCACTTGTACATTTGAGATCTTGAGGTAGAACACAAGACTATGTAACTTAAAAGGAAATTTTTGGAAGATATCTTTAAAGGAAATTTTCGGAAGATTATGTAACATACAGTTTTACCCCATTATTATTGTTGTGCTTCATATATGCTTATGATTCATCATATTGATTTATTAGACCTCTAGCAGGTGACGATACCAATCCTTCATCACTACTTTTCTAAGTTTAGCCTAGATACTTACTGGTACGCGTTGATTTACGTACTCATGTTGCACTTCTGCACTAAATGAGTAAGATCCGACAGGTTTATTTGGTGGACATCTTGACGTGTAGGCATCTTTGCTGAGCAAACTTTATGGTGAGCTGCATTCTAGGCTACGCATCACAGCCCACAAAGTCTTCATCGTACAATTTATGTTAGCATATCTTATTTATATTCCAGACATGTGTTGTATTGTTATTGTACTCCTTAGTAAATGCTAATGCACTTGTGATACCGAATTTTGGGATATGCTAGTTGATGTTTACAGATTTATATATTATTATCGCCTTTCATTTCTTCTATGAACTACTAATTATGTAAGTTCTCGTGGGTTTAAAAGTGCAAATTTCCTTCCTTAATAAAAACTTGTGATTTCGAAAGTAATAAAATGAACCATTAATGTGATAGTTCACGTTGGCTTGCCTAACGGCAATGTTAGGCGCCATCACGGTCTGTAGTGAGTTGCGTCTCATGACAATTTCATTGATGGTGCAAGGATAAGCTATGGAACATGGGGATATGGGAGTCTAATGGGGTGAAATTCACCACCTTTCAGTTTGAGTGAAAGGCCCGCAGATGGTGGCAGGCTTACCTTCTTAGCAGTCCCACAGGTTCGCCTCCCTTTACATGGGATCAGTTTACACATTTCTTCTTGGAGAAGTACATAACACTAGGGGTGTTGTCACAACCCAAACCAATGGGCCGCGACGAGTGCCTGAGACGATATGATAGGATTTCCTCAGAGGCTTGATGATATTATGTACACCTATACCTATGCATGACACGACATTTGCACATGCATGACATTATAAATACTTCAGGATTTATAAAGTTATTAAGATTTACAAATGGATTTCTTTAGGTTGAATACATACAAAGACACTTAAAGTTGGCACGATTTTTTATTTAGACACCTAAACTTAAGGGTGTTCCTATTGAGCACTTATACTACTTGAAATTTATTCTAATTAAGCACTTCTTTGACAATCAACCAAACTTATAAAGTTTGTGCAATGCACTCGCTGTTGACGTGGCAAATGACGAATAAAAAAAGGAAATATGTTATTTTAAGTAAAAAAGGAAAAAACTATATTAAATTTATTTAATAAACAAAATAAAAATAACATTCTCAAAAAGGAAAAAAAAACTTAATTTACACCCAATCAGGAAAGAACACATTTAAAAAAAATGAGACATTGGTGTTCTGAAAATCAGCGTTCTTGGTATTCTTCACTATTTTCATGTGTGTTCTTGTTCCAAGCACGATTTTAATCCAAAATTTTAAGATAAACTCCTCCAAATTTGTTATAACTTTAGCTAAAGATTCTCCACAACGACCCAAAGACAATGTCAATATTACTTTCCCAAAATTTCATCAAATCAAGTAATCCATTTTAAACCTTCAAGCTTTTTAAAGACCCCATTAATGGTGTTTCAATTTGAAATGAAGAACTCGGACTCATTTCAGTTTTACTCTCGTCTTCTTTCTCTGATTTACTCTATTTCATTTTCCGATCCCAATGTAGTGAGAGAAAGGGAAAAAAATGTGTAGCGGAAAATGACAATGGTTCGTTGCTTTCGAAGAAGTGTCTTTCATTTAGTATTTGTTCTCTGCTTCTTCTTTTGCTTCTTCTTCTTCTTCTTCTTCTTCTTCTTCTTCTTCATTTCAGTTTTATTCAATATGGACAACTGTTGGTTCAAACTTTTAAGCTAAATCAATGGTGGAGGCACAACAATTATGAAAGTAAGGAGGAAATGGTGGAAATAGTGGTGGAGAGAAAGAAGAAGAATAAGAACAACGGAAATAAAATATAACAAAAAATAAAAACATTTGTTTTTTGGCATCTTCACATGCCTATATTGGGTGAAACTCACTTTATATGCCAACTCAGCAAGAAGTGCTTAATTGGAATATGTTTCGGGTAGTATAAGTGTTCAATAGGAACACCCTTGAGTTTAGGTGTCTAAACAAAAAATTGTGCCAGCTTTAAGTGTCTCCGTATGTATTCATCCATTTCTTTATTCCATGTTTCATATATGTCTTTTATGTATTGATTTTCATGCCTTACATACTCAGTACATTATTCATACCGATGCCCTATTTCCCAGGGCCTGCGTTTCATGCCCGTAGGTGCAGGTAGGCAAGTCGACGGTCCCCCTTCTTAGGATCCTTGATCAGCGAGAGTTGGCATGCTCCACTTGATCCAGAGCTGCTTTTGATTTTGGTATGATATGCTTGTATATATATATATAGGGTCCAATTTCTTGCTATTAAGTCACTTTAGAAGAACACCTCGAGGACGCGAAGCTGTGACCGAGTTCCCTCCTTCGAAGCTCGTCAAGGTCCAACCTGAAGAGAATAGTGATCGAGGCTAAGAGTAAAACAGGGGATTCCCTAGGCACGCAACTAAGTTTGACAAAGCCGGTCTGCCCGGAGCCTGTATCAAGGTGTCACATCTAGCCGTCCCATCTCCACACCTTCTACAATTAATGCATTTTGTACTATGTTGGATTTCCCCTCCTATATAAAGGGGATCCTTATCACTTTGTAAAGGGCAGCTGTTGCTCCAACTATTCTACACAAATAATAACTCTCTCTCTCTCTCTCTCTCTCTCTCTCTCTCTCTCTCTCTCTCTCTTTCTCTTTTCTGTCTAATTCACTCTCTCAATATTGTTGCTCTATTATATTATCTTCATACTTGTTCTTCATTTATTGCTTATCATTGGCCATGAAGAGCCTCCATCAGTTATATCCTAACTGTTAGACCTTCCTCGATTGTCCCCGATAGCCCGAGCCCAAGCCCAGGTATCGACCTCGAGGCCCCTCATCGGTCAGTTCGAGGTTCGAATAACCAGCCTCATGGTTTGATCATAACCCTGCTTTAGTTTGTATTTTATTGTTAAACTTCATACATCTAGAATCAACTGCTTAAACAACTAGCATAAAAATATATTATGTATTTTTAGAGTCCCATTAAAAAATTTAATTATTATTACCATTTTCACGGTAAACAATTTGGTGCCTACCGTGGGGCTAAAAATAATAGTGATTATTTTCCTGTTGGTTCCGTTACACAACGCATGTTATCTTTCACACTTTTTCTTGTCCAAGATATTTCATTTCATGTCAAAATGTCTGGTTCAGTGAACAGAGTGGAAAACGACAACACTGAGAACCACTGAGAAAACGGCGTGGCTGTTCCAATTGTTGGCGCGCCACCACAGAACCCCGATAATGCACCTGTACCGATTCCAGCAGATGCGGGTTCGCAAGACGCATAACAGGTCGACGAAGCCTCACACATCAACATGAGCATACAACATGACGACCAACAAGGAGCCCAAAAAACCCCAGCTCTGGAAGAACGAGAAGTTAGCCCTCACGTTATTTTTGAAATGTTGCAAGCAACACAGCTGGCTATCGCTCAGCTGCAAAGCCACCCAAAAACTCCTAGCACAGTAGCACCAGAAATTACTCCCCCTGCCGAACAGGTATCAGAAAAATCAAGAAATAACGGATCCATAGACGATCCTGCCATCGTAGAAATGCTAGAGAACCTCACCAAAAAGATCGAGTCGAACAAGAAAATGATAGCAGCCAACGACAAGAAGGTTGAAACCTATAACTCTAGAGTCGACCAAATCTCGGGCGCAGCCCCGGTTCTAAAAGGTATAGATTCGAAAAAGTTCATGCAATGGCCGTTCCCTGAAGAAGCAGACCCGAAATCCATTCCAAAGAAATTCAGAATGCCGGTGCCATCAAACTAGCAACAAGGGAGTCCGACATATTCAAGAATAAGCAGAGGAAACATGAAATGTTGCGAGAATTCGTATATCTCTTCCAAATGGAATGAATGGAAGTACCCCGGTCTCCGACGACTGGGCGATGCAGGCCTTCACTCAAGGCTTGAATGAACGAAGTTCCGTGGCCTCAAGGTAGCTGAAAGAGAATCCGATCGGGCATGCCGCTGTAACCTGGTCGGACGTCCATAATCGGTAACCTGGTCGGGCATGCCCCCTCGGGCTCAGTGCATCCGAGCAGACTCTCGGCGAATGAGTCAAAACCAAGCAAAGCATGATATCAGCCATACATAGAAGATAAGAGTAACGCCCTAACGCGCGACCTACCTCACAATAATCGGACATCAGACCGAGGATAGGACCCTGAAGGACTTATTAGCAGAGCCGGATCTAACGAAGGTAGCTCGCCTGTCAGAATATAACTTCAGCGTCGACACACCGAACATCATTTTCGCCATCTGCAAAATTAGGAACGCCAAATGGCCAGGGCCTATTCAGTCGGACCTTTCTTAGAGGAATCACAACTTAGTATGTGAACTTCGTAAATACGCACAGACAAGAAGAACGAGGCAAATAAGCCATGGCACGTTATCCACATGATATTAAGAGGCATCAACACTCCTTAGGAACCCGTGATGAGAAAGACAAAAATATTCGTCACCAGATAAAAGTAAATCCGGGGATGCGTACCCGAGGATGCCTTCGCATTTAGTGAGGAAGACTCCTAAACCTCGTCCCAACCTCATAATGGTTCTTTGGTAACCTCTTTCCTCATTAATTCATTTCTAATAAAACATGTGCTCATGGATCTGGGTAGCTCGGCCAACACTATCAAGTCGAGGGTGATAGAGCAGCTCGGACTGCTCGACCAAATTGTGCCCGCCACTCGATTCCTCAATGGATTCAACATGGCAAGTGAAACGACGAAATAAGAAATCATCCTCACGGTCATGGTGGCCACGACCCAAAACGTCAAATTCCATGTCATTGAAGGAAACATGAAATATAACGCCTTATTTGTGCGACCAAAGGTACACTGCATGGGAGCTGTACCATCCACCCTCCGCCAGATGATAAAATTTCCAACAGAGGATGGGGTCAAAACCATCTATAGGGAACAACACACGGCAATGGAAGTGTTTGCAGTACGTAACATAGAGTTGACACCAATATCTCCACTCTCGAAAGAGCCAAAGGATAGTCAAACTACGTCTTAGGCTAAGCCCGATTAAAATACAGTGGAGGACCATACCGAGTCCTCGCTGCAAACAATAGAGACACTGCAGACCTTGGAACATCATCGGCGCATCTCGCAATAAAGTAAGACCGCCTCCCTTTTTCATTATTTTACACCAACGCATATGCAGGCGCCCGGTCAGGGCAGTTGAAAATGCCAACCCAACCCAAAGATCTCAAGGCCTTAACAGTATTCGTTGCACTCTTTCCTTCGGCCAAGCTTTTGTCCCGAAGAGGGCTTCACCGGCAAGGTTTTTAACAAGACAACGTACACGCGCTACCTAAGGAGGATCCAAAAAGCTTACAAGGCTTCTTTTGCAATCAACCCCGAATGCTGGAGGTCACCCCTTTGAGAGTTCATCCACTTGGAAGAACCAGGGAATGACGAACAAGGTTCCAATAGGAAATGATGTACCGGGCCTAACGGTCAAACAAATCGTGTCTTTATAATCCGGGCTTACGAAAACAAAACATGTACTTATGCCAAAAAATTAAAGAATATCTTTTTCCAAAACATCTCGTACTCCAAAGAAAATTTGGCATTCGCACAGCAAGGATCCCTCCACCGAGAATGCCCCAAAATATTCGGAGACTAGACAGAAGGCTACATGAAATATAGGATTTATCCTCTGTTCTTATCTTTGGTCGTGCAATATTAGGATTCATGTTCCTAATGATATGCTATATTTTCAGTGATTCCTCCAAAGAGTACATCCACCCAGAAGAAAAAGTCTGTGGCTGGCGAGACTATTAGTCGAGTGCCACGAGTTACCAAGGTTCGGGGAGAGTCTCACAATGAGATTCCATTTCAGACATCACATACCCCACCCTTTCCAGAAGAGCTCCGAGTGGCACCAGCTCTAACGCCCGCCCCTGTATATTTAGGACCTCAGCCAGATACACCGGGTCAGGAGATGAGAGATGCTATTCAGCTATTAACTTGATTAGTAGTCATGCAGGCTCGACGTTAGGAGGTAGGTATTGGTCATGTAGATAGGTCCGTCAGTGCAAGAGTTCGTGACTTCATTAATTTAGACCCTCCGATATTCATTGGAGTAGATTCAACGAGGACACTGAAGTATTTATTGATAGAGTGCAGAGAACGTTAAGGGTAATGACGGCCACTGCGACTGAGTCAGTTGAGCTAGCTTTCTATAGACTCCGAGATGTTACAATTAATTGGTATGAGTCTTGGGAATTATCCATAGGTGAGGATGCCCCTCTGGCAGTATGGCGGGAGTTTACATAAGCTTTCCTTCGTCATTATCTGCCACCAGAGCTTAGACGGGCCAAAGTTGATAGGTTCTTAACCCTTTGGCAGGGTGACATGAGTGTTTGGGAGTACAGTCTTCAGTTTAATTCGTTGGCTAGGTATGCTCCCACTATTATATCTAAGATGGAGGATCGGGTTCACCGATTCATGATGGGATTAGAGCCTCACTTGCTTAACGATTGTATGTTAGTCTCACTTCAGCTAAACATGCATATTTTGCATATTTAGGCATACTCTTAGGGTGTAGAGGAGCGTAAGTAGCAGCAGAGGATGGATCATGAGCATGATAGGGCCCAGAATAAGAGAGTGAGGTCTTCGGGTCTTTCTAGTTTACGAGGTGGTCAAAGACAACAGTACTTGATATATCCAGCCCAGCCATCGGCTAGTGCACCCCTTCAGTTTGGCGGTAACAGATTTGATAATTCCACATATTTAGGGTCTGGTCAGAATTTCAGGGCCTCGTGTCCTAAGTATAGGGGTGAGTCAAGTCAAATGAGGCCGCCTTTGCCATGATGTGCTCAATGTGGAAAGTAGCATACCAGGAAATGCTGTATAGGATTAGGTATTTGTTATACTTGTGGTTATCCGGGCCACTTAATGAGGGATTTTTTGATGAGAGGTGATGTAAGCATAGATCAGCCAGCGGGATCTGTAGTTGGTTCTTAATCATCAGTACGCCCCCTGGGCAAGGTCCACAAGCATCAATGAGTTATGGTAGAGGTAGATGCAGATCATTTAACTCGAGCAATCCTCAGAACCACATTTATGCATTGGTAGGATGACAGGACCAGGAGTCATCGCCTGATGTTGTTACAGGTATATTATCAGTCTCCTCATATGATGTATATGCACTATTGACCCAGGTTCCACCTTATCATACGTTACTCTATTGGTTGCTAGTAAGTTTGGAATAAAACCTGAATTTGTTAAACCTTTTGAGGTGTCTACACCTGTTGGGGACTCAGTGATAGCTAAGCGAGTATATAGGGGTTGTATAATAGTAGTTCATAGTAGATCTACTGTAGCGGACCTAATCGAGTTAGGTATGGTAGAATTGATGTTATAATGGGTATGGATTGGTTGGCTTCTTGTCATTCCAATGTTGATTGTAGATCAAAGATAGTCCAATTTCAATTTCCAGGGGAGCTTGTTTTGGAGCGGAAAGGTAATACGACGTCGCCGATAGGAAGAATTATTTCCTATCTCAAGGCAAGGAAGATGATTAGAAAGGGCTGTATTTATCACTTAGTTCGGGTTCAGGATTTGGAAGTAGAGTCACCAACCATTCAGTCCATCCCTATGATTAATGATTTTCCCGATGAGCTTCCAGGTCTTCCGCTAGAGTGAGAAATTGAGTTTGCCATTGACCTACTACTAGATACTCATCCAATGTCTATTCCCCCATATAGAATGGCCCCCTAGAGCTGAAAGAGTAAAAGGAACAACTAAGGGACTTGCTTGAAAAAGGTTTTATCATAGCTAGTACGTTACTATGGAGAGCACATATGTTATTTGTGAGAAAGAAAGATGGTTCCTTACGGGTGTGTATTTATTATAGACAGTTAAATAAGGTGACGATCAAGAATAAGTACCCGCTCCCAAGGATTGATGATTTATTTGATCAGTTGCAAGGTGCCAAGTGTTTTTCTAAGATAGACTTGAGGTCAGGGTACCATCAGGTAAGGGTTGAGGATGAAGATATTCCGAAGATAGCATTCAAGACTAGATACGGGCACTTTGACTTTCGTGTTATGTTGTTCGGTTTGACCAATACCCCAGAAGTATTCATGGATTTGATGAACCGTGCATTCAGGCCCTTTTTAGATACTCTCGTAATTGTATTTATCGATGATATATTGGTGTATTCTCATTCAGAGGCTAAGCATGTAGATAATCAGCGTACTGTGCTCGGAGTTCTACAAAAAGGGAAGTTGTATGCAAAATTCCCTAAATGTAAATCCTAGTTGAACTTTGTAGCTTTCGTTGGGCATATCATTTCGCGTGAAGGAATCCGGGTTGTTACACAAAAGATTGAGGCAGTAAAGACTTGGCCTAGACCCACAACACCAATGGAGTTTCGTAGATTTCTCGATTTGGCAAGCTATTATAGGCGATTTATAGAGGGATTTTCTTCCTTTTCAGCACCTTTGACAAGGTTGACTCAGAAGGGAGCAAAGTTTCAATGGAATGACGCTTGCGAACAGAGTTTCCAGGCATTAAAGAACATATTAACTTCAGCACGGATTCTAATGCTCCCAGAAGTGACCGGTGGTTATGTTATCTATTGTGACGCCTCAGGTGTTGAGTTGGGTTGTGTACTGATGCAGCATGGTAAGGTTGTAGCTTATACTCCTAGACGACTGAGAAAGCACGAGAAGAACTACCCAACCCACGATTTAGAGTTAGCCGCAGTGTTTCATACACTAAAGATATGGAGGTACTACTTGTATGGCATTCATGTTGATATCTATACGGATCATAAGAGCCTCTATTATATCTTCGGGAAAAAGGAATTGAATTTACGTCAAAGAGGATGGTTTGATCTACTTACAGACTATGATGTTGATATTTTATATCATCCGGGGAAGTCAAACGTGGTAGCTGATGTCCTCATCATAGATCGATAGGTAGCATGTCATATTTACAGCCGGAAAAGAGGGGAATAGCCCATGAGATTGACCAGTTAGCTAGTCTTGGAGTTCGGTTATTGGACTCAGGTGATATTGGAATTACTATTCAGGATACGACAACATCCTTTTTAGTAACAAAAATGAAGGAATGCCAGTACAAGGATCACGTGTTAGTTCATTATAGGAATACCACCCCTCAGAAGGAGAAGATACCATTTGAGGTTACACAAGATGGGGTCCTTAGATATCGAGGACGATTATGTGTCCCTAATGTTGCAGGGTTGCGTCAATAGGTTAGGCGAGAAACTCACTATTCTCGTTATTCTATCCATCTAGGAGCGACAAAGATGTATTATGATATCAGGGAAGTATATTGGTGGGACGGAATGAAAAAGGATATAATAGAGTTTGTCGCTCAGTGTCCTAATTGTCAGCAAGTTAAGATTGAGCATCAGAAACCCGGTGGATTATTACAGGCTATGGAGATTCTGACTTGGAAATGGGAAGTAATCAATATGGATTTCATCGTAGGCTTAACTCACACCCAGCGAAAGTTCGATTCGATATGGGAAATTAGAGATAATACGACTGCATGGTGTCCCTTTATCTATTATCTCGGATAGAGGAGCTCAATTTACAGCTATCTTCTGGAGGTCTTTCCAAAAAGGATTGGGACTCAAGTAAGTCTTAGTACAATATTTCATCCCCTGATAGATGGACAGGCTGAGCGTACTATTCAGACACTGGAGGATATGTTATGAGCTTGTGTGATAGACTTCAAAGGTAGCTGGGATGATCATCTGCCACTTATTGAGTTCGCATATAATACTAGCTACCATTCCTGTATTTAGATTGCTCCATACGAAGCTCTTTACAGGCGGAAGTATAGGTCGCCTATAGGGTGGTTCGATGTTGGCAAGCTATGTTAGTAGGACCAGAATTGGTACATCAGGAAATCGAGAAAATTAAACTTATATAGGAAAGGCTATTAGCAGCTCAAAGTCGTCAGAAGTCTTATACGGATAATTGACGACGAGACTTGGAATTTCAGATTGATGATTGGGTATTACTAAAGGTATCGCCGATGAAAGGCGTTATGAGGTTTGGAAAAAGGGGAAAACTTAGCCCTTGGTATATTGGACAATATAGGATCATACGCAAAGTAGGCCCGGAAGCATATGAGTTGGACTTGCCATCGGATTTAGAGCCTGTACATCCAGTATTTCATGTGTCTATGCTCCATAAATGTATCGAAGATCCTTCTAGAATTGTGTCAGTTGACGACTTTGAGGTCACAGAGGATCTATCATATGAAGAAAATCCCATTGCTATACTAGACAGTCAAGTTCGAAGGTTGAGAACTAAAGACGTAGCTTCGGTGAAAGTACTTTGAAGAAACAACAATGTGGAAGAAATGACTTGGGAGGCCGAGGAAGATATGAAGTCAAGATATCCTTACTTATTTGTGCCTCCAGATAAGAGTCCGACTGGGACATCACAACCATAAGGTATGTGTATGAACTCTTGTGTTGGTTATTGTCATTGGTCGTGTGAGGCCATTGTCGTTATTAATGATTGTAGTCCTACGTGGCATTGAATTATTGAGTTTCCATAGGAAGAGTTGGTAGTATTTTTGTGTTACAAAGGTGACTCTACCTTAATTATACAGATCGCAAAGAGTTAAACATTCGAGGAAGAATGTTTCTAGGGGGGAAGGATGTTACATCTCGCGTTTTCATACATTAAAGTTTCATCTTCGGTTAATCGACGTAGACTCAGGAATGAGATTATCATGAGGTTAACGTATTTATGCTATTTATAACAAGCGATAAGTAAGTGTCATGAAGGATAAAGGGTACATGAATTAAAGAAAAAGAGTGTCGTTGACCACGATAGTTTGATGTATAAAGTATATTAAAAATGAGTACTATTTTAAGTAGTTGAGATAATTTTTAATTATGCGGGTAATTAGTTAATTATCGGATAAAGGGACATTATCTAATTAATTAATGAATTATATAATAAGATCAAATTCCCCTCCTCCCAAATAACGTGGAAGCCATGCCACATTCCAAACAATGACTCTTAGTCATTTTTGGATTAGGTGGCATAATGTCACACACTCCAATCTTCCATATTCAAGACTAACCCATAAGAATGATAATCATTCTTACATAAAAAGCTCCTTCCAACCAAACCCAAACGTTAGCCATTTTTACAGAACATCTTCAACCAAAATTCTTAAATCCAGAACGTTAGCAAGCTTCAACAAAACGTTTTTCAACCAAAAAAACCCAACGAGAATTATTGGAACTTAACAACGTACAAATTTTCTGGTTCTAAAAGGGTACGGTGCAACCTTTTTAAAGAATATCATACGGATTTTCTCTATCCCGGGTATGTCAAGGCTATCCCTTCTTTCTTTTTGGCATAATCCAAATTATATAGAAGAAACGAGCAAACGCACAATTTTCATAAACGACTCTATTCATAGAAATACTAGGGGTTTTTGTATTCTTGATTCCCCATGTGGCATATTATTATATCTTTTGTTCATGGGTATCAGAATAATATGCAGTTGAAAAAGTTTATCTAGAAGGAATATTGAGATTATTACATATTTTTCATGCATTTCATTCATTTATACATGTGCACTTACCATGACCAGATGACGTTATATACGCGTATTTATATTTATATGTATATATATATATGTATGTATGTATATGTGATACGAGAAAAATATTACGACGTTATATACATACCATCACCTGATCAGTTTGTATATTCTGATGATGTTGCCCACAGTGGCTGAGACGATATGATGGGATGCCCTCAGAGGCTTGATGATATTACGTACACCTATACCTATTCATGACGTAACATTTATATGCACATGCATGACATTATATATGTTTCAAGATTTATAAAGTTATTCAAATTTATAAACGTATTTCTTTATTCCATGTTTCATCTATGTCTCTTATGTACTAATTTTCATGCCTTACATACTCAGTACATTATTCGTACGGATGCCCTATTTCCCGGGGCCTACATTTCATGCCCGTATGTTCAGGTAGGCAAGTCGATGGTCCCCCTTCTTAGGATCCATGATCAGCGAGAATTGGCGTGCTCTACTTGATCCGGAGCTGCTTTTGATTTTGGTACGATATGCTTGTGTGTGTGTGTGTGCGCGCGCGTGTATATATATATATATATATATATATATATATATATATATATATATATATCTTTTGGACAGGTTTTCGTCGTGCATGTTACTCTCGTAATTCAGCAGATATTATTCATGTTTATATATTAGTCGCGTGCTTAAGGGTGCTCGACAGGCAGGACTCGGGCACTTGTCACGGCCCATCGGTTGGGTCGTGACAGGTGTTAATGGATATTTAAATACTGACTAAACCGACTAAACTGTACCGTACCGAACCAACGTTTTGGTTTCTTTTAACAAAACCGTAGGTTTTTTATAAATCTATAACCGGACCGATAATCAGGATAGGTTATTTATTTTATGCAAATAAATAAATAAATAAGCCGAAATGTAACGAATAAATTTACATGTGAAAATATATTTATATATTAAGTTTAAAAATAATAAAACATTAATTTTTTTTTTGTGTTTTGGAATTATGAAAATAATTACAAGCCAATAAGTAATAAACGTAAAATCATAATTCTCAAACCTATTATGCTACTTCCATCGAAAATAAATTATTTCCAGCATATTCACTAGCAAGACACAAGGCACTATAGTAATTATGAGTAGTAAACTATAATGTATTGATTATATTTCCTTTCTTATGATTTAAATTTATCTTTTTAAATATTTAATCTTCAATAGACTTTATTCTTGAGTCTCAGTCCCGGTTTGGTTAATATCTTTTCATTCATGTGATTTATATTTTCTTTATATTAATTTGTTTAGTTTCTTTCACGCTTTTGTAGAGTAATTGATGGATCTGTACTCTAGACATCTTTCATATTTTCTTAATTCATCACCCTTTAAAGTGTAAAAATATCTAGAGAGTTTGCTAAGTTCTATAAAAGTATTTATGTTATTGCATTCTACTTCTACTAGTGACTCTTACATGACATTTAAAAAAAATACCGAAAATTAACCGAACCGTACCGATACCGAAGAGAAACTGATATAATTGGGACGGTTTAAAAAGTCTAATTTTGGTTATACATAATGAATAATTAAAAAATTGGTATGGTACAAAATTTATAAAATAATCAATCGAACCGAACCATTGACACCCCTACATAACACCTTCAGAGAGAGAGGAGCTTTGAGGTCAGTTTAAGCGACTCCATCAGGGTTATATTTCTATGACCGACTATGAGGCGAGATTCACCGACTTGTCTCATCTCACCATGCTGCTATTATACTCTCCACATACACAGAGAGGGTGCGGAGGTTCATTGCAGGTCTGCACCCTCAGATTAAGGTTTTTTATGGCCCATGAGGTAGAGATAGGGACTCTCTTTGATCAGGTTATGGATATAGCTCGGAGGATCGAGCGTATTCACATCTGCAGCGGAGAGTTTTCGCTGAGGGACAAGTGGCCCTGGTAGTTTTGAGGATTTAGTAGAGCCCCACCTAGGGGAAGAGGTCAGTTCATAAGGGGTCAGCCGAGCAGGCCCATGCAGTCAGCACCACTGCCTGATCACAGTGCTCTAGCCTGACCCTACTTCAGTGCCATTCCAGAGAGTACTTACCATTCGCAAAATATTCAGGGTTCCTCCAGTGAGTATTCAGGCCATCGGGGTCAGACTTCAGGTCAGCAGTCCATTACTTAGAGGAGTTGTTTTAAGTGCGGGGAACTTGGTCACGTGAAGAGGTTTTGTCCCGGACTTTAGGGCAAGGCCGAGCAGCAGGACCATCGGCTCATTATTACCGCACCAACTACCACACCGCTTGCTAGGCCAGCCAGGGGTAGAGGGAGGGTGGGTAGGGTAGCCCTAAAGGTGGAGGCCAGTTAGGTGGCACTTCGGCTAGGTTCTATGCTTTCCCCACCAGGACAAAGGCAGTCGCCTCCGATGCAGTGATTATAGGTACTATTTCTATCTGTCGTAGGGGTGCCTCGATATTATTTGATCCAGGATCTACTCACTCTTATGTTTCTTCTCTATTTGCTCCTTATTTGGACGTACCTCGCGAGTCCTTGGGCGTTCCTGTACATGTGTCAACACTAGTAGGTAATTCTACTATGGTGGATCGAATCTACCGATCCTGTGTGGCGACTTTCTGTGGATATGAGACCAGAGTGGATCTTCTATTGCTTGATATGGTTGATTTAGAGGATATCGTAGGCATGGATTGATTTTCCCCGTACCATGCCATTATTAATTGATATTCCAAGATTGTTACCCTAGTGATTCCTGAGTTGCCCAAATTAGAGTGGAGGGGTTCGTCTGTTGGTACATCCAGTCGGGTTATTTCCTTCTTGAAGGATCGACTGTCGAGAAGGGTTATTTGGCCTATTTGGCTTTTGTTCGGGTACTACAATAGAGACTTCCCCATCAGATTCATTGTCGGTGGTACAAGAGTTTTCTGATGTATTTCCTTCTGATCTACCAGTTATGCCGCCGGATCGGGATATCGATTTCGATATAGATTTGGTGTCAGGCACCCAGTCTATTTCTACTTCGCCTTATCGTATGGCTCCCAAGGAGCTAAGAGGATTAAAAGAGCAGCTTTAGGAGTTGCTTGAGAATCAGTTCATTAGACCAGTGTGTCATCTTGGGGTGCACCGGTGTTGTTTGTAAAGAAGAAGGATGTGAGTATGCGGCTGTGTATTGATTACTGCTAGTTGAACAAAGTCACCATGAAGAATAAGCACCTATTGTCAGGCAATGATGATTGTTGACCAATTTCAAGGTGCCAGGGTTATCTCTAAGATTGACTTGAGATCTGGGTATCATCAGCTGATGATTCGTGCTTTGGATATTTCAAAGATTTGGCCACTATGAGTTTAGTGATGTCTTTCGACTTGACTAACACCCTAGCGTCATTTATGGATTTGATGAATCGGGTGTTCATGCCGTATCTTGACTTATTTGTCCTTGTCTTCATTTATGACATATTGATCTACTCGTGTAGTGTGGAGGAGCACGAGCAGTATTTGAGGTTAGCGCTTCACACCTTGGGGGTACAAAAGCCTTATGCTAAGTTCTCCAAGTGTGAGCTTTGGTTGGATTTCATGGCTTTCTTGGGGCATGTTGTACCAAGTGAGGGTATTAAGGTGTATCCAAGGAAGATTGAGGAAGTCTAGGGTTGGCTATTCTTACCACGGTGACCGAGATCAGGAGTTTCTTGGGGTTAGCATGTTATTATCATTAGTTCGTCGAGGGCTTCTTATCTATTGCAGCGCCCTAGACTAGATTAACCCAGAAAGGTGGTCTATTCAAATGGGCTGTTGATTGTGAGGCAAGCTTTCAGAAGCTCAAGACCGCTTAGACCACTTCACATTTCTGGAGAGCAGTATAGAGTGAGTTGGGTACCAGAGTAGAGCTCAGCAAAGCCTTTCATCCACAGACCGACGGGCAGTCAAATAGGACCGTTTAGATTCTGGAGGATATGCTCAGAGTGTGTGTCATTGACTTTGGAGGACAATGGGATAGATTCTTCCCCATGGCTGAGTTTGCTTACAACAACACTTACCAGTCCAACATCGAGATTGTTTATTTTGAAAATGGTAATTTACAATTAGATTTGATTTTGTGGTTCCAAAAATACGTGATCTATTCTTATGCTAGTTTTTTAAGCAATGGATGCTAAGTAAGAGTTTAGAAAATATGATAAGAGCTTGTAGATAGTGTAATGATCAAACCGAAGGGTTGGGGATTGGGGCCTCGAGTTGGCGTATGCGGTCCTCGAGCTCGATCCAGACACTCGGCTAAGGGCAATCGAGGGGGTCTTAACAACTATGGGGGCTATGATTGCGGCTCTTTATGGTCAATAAAGAGCAATAAATAAAACACAATAAATGTAAGTGATAAATGAAGCAATAAGAACAAGATATATGTTACTCCCTCCGGTCCAAAATAAGTGATTTTTTGGATGTTTTCACATAGATTAAGGAATTCACCTTTTAACATTAATTAACAATGAAATTAACTATTTTAAACTTTACTCTCTCACATAAACACTCCTAACACATACTCCAACACTATTTACTCCAAGGTCAATGTAGGAAAAAATAATTAATTCACTCTTGAAATCTGAAAAAATCACTTATTTTGGACCATAAAAAAGGCCAAAAAATCACTTATTTTGGACCGGAGGGAGTAAGTTAGAGAGCAGAGAGAATGTTCTTGTATTGAATATTGAGTATCAGATCCTCTAAAAATGGCAAGGGTCCCCTTTATATATGAAGGGAAAACCCAACATGGTACAAACATGTGTGTAATTATTACATAAAGTAGCTGGTACAACCACTCAACTAGCCTGGTGTAGATTGTCACTGTTTGCGCATGCGTTTCTCAAAATATACAGCTCCTAGGGAACTTCCCACTTATCGGCGATAAACATTGGTCCGTTCTGCCTTGATATCAGATGTGAAGATTCCCTGAAGGTATCGAACCCTGAGCTATCCTCCGGGACCTTCGGGGTGAGATTGCACAATGCCTTGCCGATTGTAAATCAATCTTCCCGATTTTAGCCGTATACAGATAGTCCCCGCATTTCTCAGAGTAAAACAAAGAGAAACATCCTCGAGATCTTACCCCTTGGGCGCCTCCATCAAAGCAAATAGTTGTGCTCTTCCAGGCAACTGATATAATAGACGGGGCTTCCAAAGGTCGCGTCCACACAATCCTCAAAATCTTCGAATTAATTATGGCGATTGGCTGCTTTTTGGCATGCTCCAATCGCACATGTTAGGATTATATAAATACTTATTTCTTCGCCCCTTCTTCCTCTCTATTGCATTATTAGTCTCCCAACAAAGTTTTTCTTTTCTTCTTACCTCTCTCTCTCTCTCTCTCTCTTTCTTTTTCCCGAAACGTGATCTTTAGTTTGTCCTATGTAATCCGCTGATGAAAATGGCAAACACTTTCGCCTCTATCACTTAGGGAGATGTGCCTTCCTCTTCTGTACTCTCTTTTGAGGGTAAAACGGCAGCCTCTCCTAGTGCTAGAGAGTGCGTTCAAGGAGCATTTGAGAGGACCTTTGATTTTAAGGTCGAGAGACCTTCTTCAAAGACGGGACGATGCGAACCCGTCCTGGTATGTCAGTTTAATAACGAACATTGAAGGGGTGAAAGCTGAATATTGTTGGGGAGATGTAGTGATGGTGGAGGTTCCTTCTCGAGAGGAGGATGTAACAACGTATAAGGCCCGACTTCCTCAGTGTGTATACTTATCCATTTACCTTCGGACCAGCAGTGCCCTCCATGCCTTCGATAGACCCCACGATCCTAATTTTTGTGAATGATATCAAGTGACTCTCGACCAAATTCAATCGTCATTCTGACGTATCGATCACATCACTAGACATTACGTGAATATGATCGAGGGGATGCCCTTCACCCTTAACCACTTGATCAGAATGTGCAGTCCTCGACTCTCTTGTGGGGGATTGATAAAGCTCTGTTGTCAGGCCTAGAGGCCCCTCTTTGCTTGCACCGACGAGGTTAGGGACAGGGAGGGGGGTCGGATGAGTCATTTCGTTTGAGTTAGGACTTCGGACCTGATTCCCGCAAAGAGGTTGTCGTTCCCCGAAAGATGGAATATAAAGCGTAAACAGCCATACTCAACTAACTGCTCATCTCTTTCTTTTGGATATATTTCTTCTGTGGACTGACTTCCTTCGTTGATATAGCTGACGCGGTGTACCCTGATGCGGTAAGGGATCTTATAGGTTGGGTAGCCAAACAAGATTAGATTTGCCCATACGCTAAGCGCGTGTGGCGCAATTTATCCAAGGCTCGATAGGAAGCCAAGGATCATGGTGGGGCTTCAATTTCTATTATAGTTTCATTTTTATAGAGGTTGTTGCTAATTGTGCTCTCATTCCCCATGCTTGTTTTTGTATTTGGACAGGTATGGTGGAGGCCTTCTTGACGAGAAAATCTGCTTGAGGAAGCAGGTGCTCAAATGCCCGATGAAGAGAGGAAAAGACGAGGGGATCACCGGCTTGTACTCCAAAATCCAAGAAAACTAGAATGGAAGACCCTAAGGATGGTCCAACAGTCTTAATTCCAGAAAGGTAGGGGAGACCCCGAGCTGGAGGCGAGAGGAAGGACGATCTTGTCTCTCATACTGTTGAGTCGGCAACCTTCAAATCATGGCTCGATTCTTTTACTGCACGGCCTCAGGCTGAAGAGGCCTGCGAGGATATGTCAGATGTTATTTTTGACGACCAAAATTGTCCTCGAGTCGAGGTGTGCTTGGCAGGCTATCCAGGGAGTCCAATTCCGAAGTTCTTCAGAGGCAAGGGGAACTCTCGACTGACCCAGTCGAGGTTGTTGAAGTGAGTGATTCCCCTTCTGATTCGGCCTTTCCTTCGAGGGAGATGCAAGAAATCCCTAATGTAGAGTTTCGGTGTTGGGATGCCCGGTGGTGATAGAGTTGCATTCTAAAAGCCTTCTGTTGTTCCTGAGGAAAAGCTTGAGTTTGATATTTCGCTTATTTTTACTGAGATCGACAAGTTATGCGAGCAGGTAATCCGTTTGTAAATTTTGCTTGGTGCCCTGACCTTTGCCTTTCTAACCTAATTTCTTCCATGGTTCCAGGCCAAGGTGCTTTATGACCAAACATTCACCAATTTTTAAACTGAGCTGACTCGCCGTGATGGCGAACGTAAGAAGCTTACCTCGGAAACTGCTCAGGGCTCTCTCTACCAAGAGGGAGGAAAAACTCCACAGCCTTCAGGATAACTTGGAAGTGGTGTCCAGGGAAAAGACTTGTCTTACTGAACATGTTACATAGCTCCTGTCTTTTTTTATTGCGTCTAACTGACTTCCGTACTGTAACATCTTTGGGTCAATTTTTGCAGTTTATAGAGAAAGATATCCTTGTGGGGAAGGAGCTTCGAGCCAGGGATTACAAAATTCTTGAGCTTAAGCGGTATCTGAGTGAGGTAACCTCTGAGAGAGATATCCTCCGGGGAGAAGTGGCTTCAATCGAGCATTGCCTCGAAGATGCGAGGGCTGACAGTAGTAAGCATAAGGATCTCCATAGTACATTGGTTGCTATGCTATTCGAGGCCAGGGCTGAGGCCGAGGCGCTCGTGGCCTTGCATAAGGAAGATGCCGCTACTGTAATTGCTCATACCCAGAAGATGTACGAAGAGGCTGAGTTGCGCCTAACCCTAGTAATGGATTATGCCCGGTTAAAATCTCGGAGACAGATGCTCGAGGATGTATATGTGAGGGGCGGTGATCTAATTGCCAAAGTTGAGAGGGTGAAGAACCTAGAAGAGGAAGTTGCGGACCTACTTCCTTTAGAAAGCGAGTCGGGCAGCGACTCGGGGGTGATGAAGATGGAGGTAAAGTCTCCAAAGGAAAGGGGGACATTGGAAACCCGGAGGTTACGGCCGAAGCCGCTGAAAGCGTATCTTCTGAGGAGGCCGTTAAAGGCATAGCTCTGGTGATAGATTAAGGTTTTTATTAGCTTTCTGCCTTCGCAAGGGCTCCAGATGTAGGCTTTGGAATTTTACTTTTATGAATCTTTTTGTATGCATGTCAACTCCTTACCTTTTTTCTGTTTTCCTTTTGAATGACTTGCGACATTCGTTTAGCAATTGATCCGAAGCTGTGGGTCTCAAATTTAGTTTGTTGGGTTTTTGCTGCTGTCGAGCATTTCGCAATGGTTGAGAATCAACCTATGAGTCTATCACGTTGGCCCTGAGGCCTTTTGTGTATATTCACATTGGGTTGGTTCGACCTTTTAATGTAAGCTGGCGACTTAGGCTCTTATGCTCTGTGTCGGTACGACCCTTTATATGAGCTAGTGACAGTGGTCCATACGCATTGGGTTGGTGCGACCTTTTAATGCAACCTGGCGACTTAGGCTCTTATGCTTTGGGTCAGTACGACCCATTAACGTAAGCTGGCATTTTATGCTCTTATGCATATTTAGTTAACTATTTCGGGTTCAGTCTCCAAGTCAGGTTTCAAATCGAGCACCTTGATCCTTAAGTTTTTGAATTTAAAGTTGGCCCTTAAGGTTTTGAATTTAAGATGGCCCTTAGGCTCTTACGCGTTTAGTTGTTACGACCTTTTGTAGGGGCTGGCAATAGTGGCTCTTACGCATTGGGTTGGTACGACCTCTAATGTGGGCTGACGATAGTGACTCTTACGCATTGGGTTGGTACGACCTCTAATATGGGCTAAAGATAGTGGCTCTTACGCATTGGGTCGGTACGACCTCTAATATGGGCTGGCGATAGTGGCTCTTACGCATTGGGTCGGTATAACCTCTAGTATAGGCTGGCGGTAATGGCTCTTATGCATTGGGTGGGTCGGTACGACCTCTAGTGTGGGCTGGCGGCAGTAGCTCTTACGCGTTGGGTCGGTATGACCTCTAGTAGGCTTTATTTTTCCCACGTTAAGGACTTTTGAAATTGTTTTTGCCTGAATCTTTGACGGTTTGATAAAAACCTTGATTGTGAGTCATTATATGACGATGATCGTGCACCTCAGGAGGTTTGGCTCGGTGGCTGAGTATCTCGAAGCCTGTAGTTATGAGCTTACATGGTCTAAGATCTTTTGCTGATGTCGAGGATAACCTGTTTAACTAGTTCTTTTCGAAGCACTTTCAAAGTAATTGAAGGCCTATGATTTTATAGCGACACTCGGGCGTCCTACAGTCGCGTTAGTTTGGCAGGTACATCTTTGTGACCGTAGTTATTGTGTTAGGCCGAAGCCTTTCAGTTCTCGAGTAAAGTAGTTTTGGCGTCTATATCAAGGGCATGCCTTTTTAGGGGTCTTATAAGTTTGATATATAGCCTTAACATTAAGATCAGGTTTATGCCTTTTGCAATGTCTTACAATTTTGGGTACTTGGCATAAGTACAGTTCATGCCTTGCTTGAGGTTTCTACAGTTTTGGGTACTTGGTACAAATACGGTTCATGCCTTGCTTGAGGTCTTATAGGTTTTTTGTTGCCTTATATAGGTCTTACAGGACCGAGGCTACCCACTTGGGGTCTTATAGCCTCAGGTTTCTTTTGATAAGTCGATGGGGGTGGCTATTGACGGCAGACCCCGAGTCATCAAAAATTTCCTAGCTCGGGATCCAGCCCTTATAACCTTGGTGTTGCCTTTTTGACGGCTTACGAGTTCAGAGTTTCTGAGTCGAAGGTCATGAGGCTTTGAGTTTTTGACACCACTCCCCGAGTGTTCAGAATGTTTTCGGCTTCGGGAGCCATTTTTGCAAATTTGATGTTGCCTTATTGAGCCTTACTAGTTTGAAGCTCAGACCCGAAGGTTGTACGGCATTGTATTGTTGATGCCAGTCCCCGAGTGTTCGGGAAGTTTTTTGGCTTTGGAGCCATTTTGTAAAAATAGCAAGCTCTTTTGAAATGCGAAATGCTTTGATGGAAAGTATTCTTTGATTACTTGGTACAAGTATACATTTTTTTGCTGTTAAGGGCTCGGTTATTCTATACGAGCATGGTTCATTCGACCGTTTGGCTCGGTACATCCTTTTCCTATCGAGACCCCATTTAGCGCACCTTGGTTTCTCCAAGGAGATGTTATTCCAAGGGGGTATGCCCCTTAGTATTCAAGGTCGATTAAAAAGATGCCTTGAATACTTGTTGAGTCTTCCTTAGGTAGCATATAGATATTGCCTCATTAAAAACCTTGCCGGTAAAACCCTTCTTGGGATAAAAAACCTGATCGAAGGAAAAGAGTGCAATGCATGCTTTTGAAACCTAAGGCTTCTGAGCTTGTAGGAGTAATATCGTTTTAGCATCGATACAGTCCAATTGCTTGGAAGTTGTTCGTCGTCCATGGTATCGAGTTTGTAGGATCCTTTGCCAACTACCCAGAGGACGCGGTACGGTCTTTCCCAGTTCTGACCTAGTTTTCCTTCATTAGGATTTCGAGTATTCAGGGTGACCTTTCTCAGGACTAAGTCCCCGACTCCAAAATGTCGGAGATTCGTTCTTGTGTTGTAGTACCTTTTGATCCTCTGTTTTTGGGCAGCTATCTGGACCAGCGAGGCTTCTCGCTTTTTATCCAATAGTTCGAGAGCAGTGGACATGGTCTCATTATTCGAGTTCTCGGTGGTGTGTCAGACTCTGGCAGTGGGTTCCCCGATCTCGACTGGTATCAAAGCCTCGACACCGTATACCAAGGAGAAAGGCGTTTCCCCTGCTTGATTTTAGAGTTTTTCGATATGCCCAGAGTACTTCCGGTAATATATTCCTCCATTTTCCCTTTGCGCCTTCCAATTTCTTTTGTATGTTTTGAATGATGGTTTTATTTGTAGACTTGTCCTGGCCATTTGCACATGGGTGGTAAGGCGTTTACAGGATCCTTTGATATTATGATCCTCGAGGAACTGAGTTACTTTGCTTCCGATGAATTGTTTCCCATTATCACACGTAATCTCGGAAGGAATTCCGAATCGACACATGATATGGTCCCAGCTGAAATTAATGACTTCTTTTTCTCTTATTTTTCGAAGGTCTGCGCTTCAACCCATTTTGAGAAGTAGTCAGTCATAAATAAAACAAATCTAGCTTTACCTGGCACTGTTGGTAGAGGTCCGACGATGTCCATCCCCCATTTCGTGAACGGCCATGGCGATAAAACTGAATGTAGTTGTTCATCAGGTTGGTGGAACATTTGGGCGAATCTTTGGAATTTGTCGCACTTGCGGACGAACTCTTTGGTGTCTTTCTCCATGTCGTCCCAATAGTAGCCTGTCCTGATTATGTTTCAAACTATGGAATCAGCACCGGAGTGATTTCCGCAGGTTCCCTTGTGGATCTCTCGGAGCCCATAGTCAGTGTCTCTCAACTCCAAAACATACTACTAGGATGCCATTAAAAGTTCTTCTGTAAAGAGTTTTGTTTTCGTCGAGCGAGAATCCGGCTGCTTTGGTCGTAGGACCCTCGACTCTTTCTGGTCTGTAGGTAGCTTCCCACCTTCCAAATAATCGATATATTTATTTTTCCAATCCCATGTTAGGCTAGTGGAGTTGATCTCGACATGGCCTTCCTGGATCACTGGTTTGGATAATTGAACTACACACCCGGGGAGCACGTTATCTTCCTTGAAAGATAATCCAAGGTTTGCGAGGGCACCAGCTTCGCTATTTTCTTCTTGAGGTATGTGGACCAGAGTCCATTCTTTGAAGCGGTGCAATGTGATTGAATTTTGTCTAAGTATCTTTGCATCCTGTCTTCCCGGGCCTCGAAGCTCCCATTTACTTGATTTACCACCAGGAGGGAATCACACTTTGCTTCAATGACCTCGGCTCCTAGGCCTTTGGCCAATTCCAGACCTGCAATCATAGCCTCACACTCAGCTTTATTGTTAGTTAACCTTATGGTTTTTATATACTGTCTAATCATGCCGCTCGTAGATGGCTTTTGGACTATGCCGAGCTCGAATCCTCTTACGTTCAAGGCGCTATCAGTGAATAGGGTCCATATCTCGAAGGATATGCTCGTTTTTAGTAAAAGTTCCTTCTCGACCTCAGGTACGAAGGAGGGAGTGAAGTCGGCTACTAAGTCTACCAAAATTTGTGACTTTATAACTGTTCCGGGCTGATACTCGATATCCCCCCAGTCCGATGGCCCATTTGGCCAGTCGGCCTGATAATTTGGGTTTGTGTAATATGATCCAAAGGGGATACGTAGTTAAAATGCAAATACGATGGCATTGGAAGTAAGGTTTCAATTTTCGAGATGCACTTATTAATGTGAGAGATAGTTTTTCCAGGTGTGGATACCTGGTTTTGGCATCACCAAGGGTTTGACTTACATAATAAATAGGGAATTGCGTACCTTGTTCTTCTCGAACCAGTACACCACTTACCGCTATTTTGGATACGGTCAGGTACAAGTACAATGTCTCATCCTTTTTTGGGGTGTGGAGTAAAGGCAGGCTTGCCAAGTATCGCTTCAACTCCTCTAAAGCGCGTTGGCATTCCAGAGTCCATTAAAAGTTATTTTTCTCTTTGAGCAAGGAGAAAAAATGATGACTCATGTCCGATGATCTTGATATGAACCGACCTAAGGCTGCTATCCGCCCGTTCAGCCGCTGCACGACCTTTACGTTATTTACTATCGTAATTTCTCTGATGGTTTTGATTTTGTCAGGGTTGATCTCGATTCCCCTATTTGATGCCATGAAACCTAAGAATTTGCCCGATCCTACCCCGAAGACGCACTTCTCGGGGTTGAGTTTCATGTACTAACTTCTAAGGATGTTGAATATTTCCTACAAATGGATCAAATGGTCCTCTACGTACAGGGACTTAACTAGCATGTCATCAATATAAACTTCCATGGACTTGCCTATTTGATGTTCGAACATCTTATTAACTAGGCGTTGGTATGTGGCCCCTACATTTTTTAGTTCGAAAGGCATTACATTGTAACCGTATGTACCGTACTTTGTGGTGAACAAAGTCTTTTCTCTATCCTCGGAGTTCATTTAAATTTGATTATACCCCTAGTAGGCATCAAGAAAAGTGAGGGTTTCATGCCGGTTGTGGCATCAATCAATCGAACAATGTTGGGAAGTGAGAATGAGTCCTTTGGTATTGCCCTGTATAGATCTTTATAATCTACGCACATTCTTAGTTTATTTCTCTTTTTGGGAACTACCGCCACATTGTCCATCCATTTGGTATATTTTACTTCCCTAATAGACCCTTTTTTGAATAGCTTTGCTACCTCGTCTTTGATGGATACATGATTTACCTCTGATTGGGGTCGCCTTTTTTGCTTTACCGATTTGTATCTGGGGTCGATGGGTTGCTATCTCCGGTGGGATCCCTGTCATGTCTAAATGGGTACAAGCAAAGCAGTCGATGTTGTTAATAAGGAATTGGATGAATTTTTTCCTGAGTTTGGGGGTTAATCCCGTCCCCAGGTATACCTTCCGATCTGGGAGATGCTCGACCAATACGGCTCGCTCCAGTTCTTCAATAGTAGACTTTGTTGCATCCGATTCTCCAGGGCAATGAAAGTTCTGGCAGCGAGGAAGTTTCATCATCATCTTTGGGGAATGGTCAGTTTTCCAACTCTTCCGAGGTGGAGTGCATAGAATTCGGTACCTATTCATGGACCGCGAACATTTCCTTCACCGTGTGTTGCTCTTTATACAACGTCTTTATTCCGTCCTTTGTCGAAAACTTCATCATCTGATGCAGGGTTGATGGTACCGCCTTCATATTATGTATCCATGGTCTACCGAGCAAGGCGTTGTACCTTGTATCACCTTTAATGCTATGGAACCTGGTATTGTGAACTGCATCGGATACGTTAATAGGAAGGGTGATCTCTCCTTCTGTCGCCTCGCCGACCATACTAAAGCCGTTGAGGATTCGGATGTAGGTATGACCTGATCGAGCAATCCGCGCTGCTCTACCATCGTCGACCTAATTACGTTGGTCGAGCTACCTGGATCTACGAGTACACATTTAATTTGGATGTTATTTAAGAGAAACGAGATTACCAGTGCATCCTTTTATGGATGAGATAGAGTCTCGAAATCTTCTTCGGTGAACGCGAGGATGTCCTCAGATACCTTGCCCCGTGCTTGCCCTTGCATTGCCGCAAAAACCTTTATCCGCTTGATCTCGCACCCCTGGGGGACATCTATCCCTCCGATAATCATATGAACGATGTGCCGAGGTTTTCCTACTTCGCTTCCCCTATTCTCTCCTCTTTTTCCCTGGGAGATGTTCTTTCGAATGTCCAGTTGACTTTCTTGGCGTATACTCCTGTCGATGTGAGAGCTTATGCCAATGAGTTGAGAGTTGTGTGAGACCATGTCTATGGGAATTGGTTCTGGTGCAGTCTTCGTGGTGGCACACCAATACCTGGAACAACTACGTCATCCTCTACTTAGTCCTCAAGGTTGTTTTCACGTGTGTTTACTGAATTAGACATTTTGACCTAAAATCAAAGACCTTGGACAGGAAAAGTTTGAAAGATAACTTGCGTTATGGAGTGAACTGGCCCCACTGTGGGCGCCAAACTGTTTACCTTGGAAATGGTAATTTACGATTTTGTGGTTCTAACAATATGTGATCTATTTTTATGCTTGTTATCTAGACAATAGATGCTAAGTAAGAGTTTATAAAATATGATAAGAGCTTGTAGATAATGTAATGACCAAACCAAAGGGCTGGAGATCGGGGCCTTGAGCTGGCGTATGCGGGCCTCGAGGTCGAGCCGAACACTCAGCTAAGGGCAATCGAGGGGGTATTAACAGCTATGGGGGATGTGATTGTGGCTCTTTATAATCAATAACGAGCAATAAATGAAGAACAATAAATAGAACACAATAAATGCAAGTAACAAATGAAGCAATAAGAGCAAGATAATATGTTATGTTAGAGAGCAGAGAGAATGTTCTTGTATTGAATATTGAGTATTAGATCCTCCAAAACGGCAAGGTCCTCTTCATATACGATAAACACTGGCGCGTTCTGCCTCGATATCGGACATGAAGACTCCCCGAAGGCATCGAACCCTGGGCTATCCTCCGGGACCTTGGGGGCGAGATTGCGCAATGCCTTTCCGATTGTAAAATCAGTCTTCCCGATTTTTTGCCGTATAAAGAGATGGCTCCATTTGAGGCTTTATATAGTTGGCAATATTCATTCGTTCATCTGATGGTTTGAGCCTGGTAAGGCTAAGTTATATGGCACGAATTTAGTGAAGGATGCCTTGGAGAAAGTAAAGTTGATTCAGGAGCAGCTTCACACAGCACAGTCCAAGCAGAAGAGTTATGCGGATAAGAATTTACGTGATTTATCATTTATGGTGGACGAGAAGGTTCTCTTGAAAGTCTTGCCGATGAAGGGAATCATGAGGTTTAGGGAGAAGGTCAAGCTGAGCCCAAGGTTTATTTCCCGATTTGAGGTGTTGAAACGAGTTGGGGATGTTGCTAATGAGATTGCTTTGACTCCCAGTCTACCGGAAGTTCATCCGGTCTTCCATGCGTCTATGCACCTGTAAGGCCCCTGAAATTTTTGCTAAGTAATTTAGGATTTTGTAGTGTCGCGTAGGCTTATTATAATATTTTTATGTGCTATTAACATGGTGTACATCAATTGTACTTGGTAAATATGTGTATAAGTCTTATGGTAAGTAATTTGGGGTCCAAGGAAAGGCCTAAGTATAAGAAAAATTGGAAAAGTTCATAATAGGCTAAAATTCCAAATGAGCTTGCACTAGTCCCTAATTTGAACGAGAATATCTAAATATGTATAAGGTTTTATGTGATCAATTACCTATAAAATAAAAGGTCTTCGAGGCTAATTTCCAACTCTTTAAACCGTTTCTCATTTGGACATTCCTACGTAAAGTTATGATCAAATTACCAAAGGCTGGAAAATGTGATCCTGTGTCAAATCTGCGACCGCAAAACCAGTCGCATTTCTGACTTTGCGGTCGCATTTCTGTCGCAGACTGGGCCAGTGTAGCCCAGTTTTGGGCGCCAATTTTGTGGTGCATTCTACGGCTAGCATTGTCGTTTTGCGGTCCGTTATGCTATAGCAGACCCAACATCGGAGGGTTAATTTTTTAATTTTTATAACCCGATCCCATTTCAATATTTGGGCTTTATTGTTCATTTTGGGGTCATTTCTTACTGATTTTAGAGAGAGAGAGAGAGAGAGAGAGAGCATTTTAGAGAGAGAAGGAGGAACCCTGTCACACCTCTTTTTTACGGCTTACTACATCCCATGAAGGATATAATAAAAAGAGTTTTTCCAATTAAAGGACGGTCGGAACGGGATTAGTTATTTAAAAATTTCAGAGTCGCCACTTGAGAATATAATGGTGTCTCAAGTCACCGAATTAATCCCGAACCGAGGAAAGTTTGACTCTGTTACAGTCTGCGAACTAGAAATCCTAGGTAAGGAATTCTGTTAATCCGGGAGAAGGTGTTAGGCACTCCCGAATTCCGTGGTTCTAGCACGGTCGCTCAACTGTTGTATTTTGGTTTTATTTGATTTTATTACATGCTAACTTATGTGCTTTAATTTATAAATTTCTTTTATTATTATTTATTTGAAAAGACTTGCGACATCGTGAAAGTACGTTTCCAACCTCGTTGCCATCAAGGCACCCGTTTTCGTTAACGTACTTCGACTTTGTCGAGATTTGGATTTGGGTTGCAATCAATGCACACCCGAATTTAAGGAAGTAAATTTAATTAAAATCGTGCCTAACGGTTCTAGCGTGATGATATTTGGGAAAGGCCATTGAAATTTGCTAAAGCAGCCCCTCCAAATTCTACTATTTTTTAATAATCCATTAACGAGGGCCCCGCAATTACTCTTGGTTCAGCGAGGCTCATCTCCATATTTTGAACATTTTTAATTATTGATTTATTTTAAGAATTGTGACGTCATGAAAACGTATTTTTAACCTCGTTACCACCAGGGTACACGTGATCAATAACACATTTTGATTTCGCCGAGATTTGGATTTGGGTTGCATTCCATGCACACCCCAATTAAAGGAAGGTAAAAT